>CANYLF010097547.1:0-12950 GCA_948193215.1 Bocquillonia castaneifolia
GTTTACACTTGAACCTATCCACCTAACCTAAACACCATTATCCTAAGTGTTTTAATAAGGTTTACACTTGAACCTATCCACCTAAACTAAACACCATTACCCCAAGTGTTTTAATAAGGTTAACACTTAAACCTATCCACCTAGGCTAAAACACTCATTAAAGCTCATTGCCATTGTTCATCGTCATACACAATCTTCATATATAACACTTTGAATACCATTAAGAATTCCATCATTATCATTCACATGTGATGTCCAAACCTATTCATCACTTCTTCATCACCACCGTGCACAACTCATTATCACTCATAATGCACTTGAAAACTTTATCAATATCCCTTGATCATTTTCATCAATTGTTCTTATACATTTGATATGCATCCATCACCTATAAAACACTTAGCAAACATATTAGCACTAAGACAATGTTTTGCATCATCAAAATCATTAATGGATCCTTGGAGTCAACACAATCAAAATAAATAAGTTATATATGACATTAATTTGATCACTTGGTGCATTAAGTTACTGTTCATAAATTGAGAAAAAAAAACCTTTAAAACTGTCTATCTTTTTGGGATGAAGGTAATAATAGATAGTAGAATTATTATATTATACACGTTCTACTTGATTTTTTTACCAAATAATATTAATTTAATGAGGTTGAACCGTGTGTATATCAGTTCTTGAACTAGTACTATTATTTTTATAATCATGGACAATAAGCCTCTTCCTTTCGTAATTCTTTACTTTCAGTTTTATTAGCCGTGATAAATAAGATTTATTTAAGTTAGAAAATAATTTATAGAATATCAGTTAAAGAAACTGAGTTAGTAATAAACTTGAAAAGCTTTATTTATTTATTTGTAAAAAGAAAGAAAATGGCAAGTTTACAGTTACATAATGCAAGAGGGCGTTTTGGTAAATTAAATTATTAACAGCCCCACACTCTCCTCTTCACCTGAAAAACCACCACCAACTCCCACATAATCCGCTAGCCTTCACTCTTCTACACTGTTAATGCCTCTGCCGTTGATTTTTATTTCAAAAATTGATGGCTTCTTCTATATGCCAAAAAATCCCAACAAACTTACCCTGGACTTGTAATTGTTTTTCAAATTAAATTCCATATCTTTTCTTAGAGCAGAACAGAACTTAAAGCTTTTACTTTTTACTCAAATGGAGAGGCAAAAGAGTTTCTCCTTCAAGTCAACTAGATTCCTTGTTTTTTCTGTAATATTATCTTCTTCTATTATCTTTCTCACATTTTTTACTGTCTGGATAGTCAATCCAAACCCTTCCTTTCTTCAAGAAGCTAATTTTGAGCTGAATAGAACCTCCCTTGTCCTGGGTCTCAAACCCATTTCCGTACAATCCTTAACCACTAATTTTTCAGCAAATACCCTGAAAAATCCAATTTTGACAGATACCCATTTCATAATACCTGCAAATACTTCTGGGTTTCAAAGCATTTCGATTTCTAGGGAACAAAATGAATCTGAATCGCTAAAACCTGAGAGAGAGAAAGATGGTGATAATGGTAATTTTACTGCGATCCAAGAGACTTCATCATCTGAGAAAAGTCAAGAAAAAAGTAGTGATATAAATGCAATTTCAACAGGAGATGATGAAGTTTCCAGGAGTGAGAAGACTAAAGCTGCTTCCCTTGACAATATTGAAGGGCCAAAGAAAGGTGGGGTTGAAGAGAAGAAAAAGAAAGCAGAAAATTCAGTGAAGAATGTTAAAGGAAAGATTAAAGAGAAGAACATATTAAGAGAGTGTGACATTACAAGAGGGAGGTGGTTCTATGATAAAAGCTATCCTTTGTATACAAATAGGTCATGTCCTTTTATAGATGAAGGGTTTGATTGTGTGGGAAATGGAAGATTGGATAAAGATTACATGAAATGGAGATGGCAACCTCAGGATTGTGACATCCCAAGGTATTAATCACAAGATACTACCTTCCTTTCTTTGATTATTATTTTTTTACCTTTCGTTTTGCCATTTTTTTTACTTGCATTTAGACTGGCTAGTTATTGTTTTTTAACTGAGAGTTCAATGTCAAATGAGTGATTGTATCCTCTCTTGAAATGAGGCTTTTATCAGATTCAATGCAAGCAGAATGCTGGATTTAATCAGAGGGAAAAGGGTTGTTTTTGTTGGTGATTCAATCAATAGGAATCAATGGGAGTCCTTGTTGTGTATGTTAATTGGAGCTGTTAGAGATCCTAAGATGGTTTATGAGACTCGTGGTAGGAAAATCACCAAGGAGAAAGGGGATTATAGCTTCAAATTTGTGGTAACGACCTAATTTGTTCAAGTTATTTGCTCTGTTCTTTTCTCGGGTCAAGTAGTTCCTGAATTTTCTGAAATGGATCTCCCAGGATTACAAATGTACTGTTGAATACTATGTGTCTCATTTCTTGGTTCATGAGAGCAAAGCAAGAGTAGGGAAGAAGCGTGTGCAGACATTACGAATTGATGCCATTGATCATGGATCATCAAGATGGCGAGGAGCTGATATTTTGATCTTTAACTCTGCCCATTGGTGGTCTCATTTCAAAACAAAAGCTGGGTCAGTGCTCTTCCCCTTCTCCAGCTAATAGGTTGTAGAACCCAAGTTAATGCGCTTGATCTTAGTTTGTTTTGGGATTGTTCATTGCAAAATCTTACCCTTTTTATATCATCTAAATAATCCATACTAAACCTGGAGCCGTTGTCTTTATATCTGGTATCATCATTCTTACGGTATCTGCCATTGCAACAGGATTAACTATTACCAGGAAGGGAATGAAGTTCATCCGAAGCTTGATGTTTCCACAGCTTTCAGAAGAGCTTTAATGACTTGGGCATCATGGGTGGATAGGCACATTAATCCCAGAAAAACGCAAGTTTTCTTTCGAAGTTCAGCACCTTCCCATTTCAGGTTTGGGGCTGCCACATACCAAACCTTGTTTTAACCTCCAATTATTTATTTGCTGACTAGTTTATGATCAATATTATACAGAGGGGGTCAATGGAATTCAGGTGGCCATTGTAAGGAAGCTACACAGCCCTTAAATGAAACTTCTAGCGTAGGCTCTTCAGAGAAGAACGCAATCACTGAAGATATCATCAATCATATGAGAACTCCTGTTACTTTCTTGAACATTACAAGATTATCAGAATTTCGGATTGATGGTCATCCATCTATGTATGGAATAACACCTACGAAACGCCGTAGTTCTACTGGTCAAGACTGCAGTCATTGGTGTCTTCCTGGCATCCCCGATACATGGAATGAGTTGCTGTATTTTCACTTGCAAAGCAAACGACGAAACAGTTTTCGATAATATTGGTTTTTTACATCTTGTACTTAGCTTTGTACATTCCTCCAATTAATTCTGCCTTATTTTTGAGGTGTTAATGTAAGTAAGATTCCACATTTATGATGTCTTCCAATCTCGGATGAAATATTATACTTCTGATTTATTTCAAAAAAAAAAAAAAAAGTTTCAAAAACGAGAAAGCTTCTCAGCAACTTGCAAAATGTTGCGTTTTATGGTGTCAACCAGCATGGCAGTCTTGTTTCACCTTGTTTTATTTTACATTTTTCATACTTGCGACCTGCTAGGCAGGCCTGTGTCTGAAAAAGGATGTAGTTTAAACTGTGTCATGCCCAGCTAGAGTAATAAAGAGAGGTACCTGATATACTATAGAATTAGCAGCAAAAAGGAAAATGTTCTAAAAGTTAATGACTTCCACAAGGACTGAACTACAAATAGAAATGTTTTAGAAGTTCAACAATTTTCATTATTACTATTACAATGAAGTTGATACATGTAGCAACAACATTCTTGATTACACAGGACCTATTCGGGTTGGTTGTGTTGCCTAGCGAGGGAAACTGCTAGACCAGTTTCAACCTTATTTCCAATCATAATATGTGTAATCTTATTGCCCTGCCAATTTTGTTATTTTAACATTTAAAAACCCTATAGACATGCTTAAACATCTATATACAGGTAAACCCTGGAAATAACACAAGCATTATCTTGCTCATGATCTTTCTTCCTTCATGACATGGATAAATAAGCAATTGCATAAATAACCAAACCGGTCAAATTTTTCAAAAATGAGATTGATGTTTCTTCGCTCTACCTTGCGAGACTGTGGAATCATCTCTGTTTGAACCTTCAGGCTTCCGAGCCCAGGCAGGAGCCTGGTCTGGCCCATAACGATAATCATAAAATAGCTCCTCACTAGCTTCAATGCGTTCCTTGGCAAAAATGCCTACCCGATGATCTCCTGCCACTAGCATTACCTGAGTAAACAAATGAATTAGCCAACTCAAAAAGATCATATTTAAAGAATAATTGCCAAAACATGCATACCTTTGCATAACAATTAGGATTTGACGAATGGTTTGCAAATTTCAGCTTATCTCCCTTGCGGTAAGCATCAAGGACATACTGTAGAGGAAGATGCATCTCATATTAAACAATGAAGATGATGGTTATCAATCAGATTTTGCGAATAAGTACGCTCACCAATATAGCAATTCATATGAGTAGTGATCTAAGGTTATTAACCGTTAACACTGCTTGCAATTTTCAATACAGATAAAATCTGATATCTATGGATGATAATGTTATTCTGCTATTTACACAAATTAATAATCATGTAGGCATCAACTATCATTTGCAAGCAGAAAGGAAATTTCCTGACAGCTAGCCAGTAAACTAGGAGGCCTCCTAAATTAACTATAAGGATTAAAAAAATATGAGAGTGAAGGACAGCTGATACTTGCCTGCTCATTCAAGTCAAAAAGGAATGATGAATTGGCACGATCATAAATTTTCCCACGCTTATCTGCTTCTCTGTGTGAGATCAATTCACCAGTATATTCTCCAAGATAATCATTTTTGTTGACAGAATTCTGAAATTAAATCATTCCATATATTGACCAAAATTAGTGCATGACTATTGAAGGAAATAAAAAATTTGAATATACACACACATATATATCTAGCACCACAGGTTAAAAAAGAAATACATAATTCTACCTTTAGAAAGGCACCCCACCCAGCAACATCAGACTTTGCCAAAAGGATCTGAAGCATGAAAATACAAAAATCATATGGCAAGATATTTCCTTAAAAAAATAATAATAACACCATTATGCAACAAGTCTTCTGAATTGCTCACTCTTTGCTGTTGCCTTAGGAGAAGTCTCATATTTCCGCATTGGCCATCTCCTCGTTTGGGTGGTTCACCTAATGAACCATCTCCACAACTGCAGAAATTACAAGATATTTTTTGAGAAATGTAGATGTTTCCCCCTCTCTACCTAAGCTTCAAGTGTCAACAGATGCCAAAGTACATAAACCATTTTAAGAGTACCAATTTGTAAATTAAACTGTCAAACTACCAATCTCAAAAGAATTCATGCTCAAGATTTCAAGGAGAGACATCTTATATAATACTAAAAGGAGTAGAATTGCTATAAGGAACATATCTATAAATCAATAATGGAATCACTGATATGAATAATGAGTTAAATAGCATATACTTTATAAACAAGTGCATATAAAATAATTAATCATTGAGAATAGACTAATAAAATTCATTACCTAACCCAGCAATTCCGACAAACATCAGGATCACATTCACGTCCAGCAGCAAAGCATGGACATTGTCGGCTTCTGCATTGACTTTTGGCACAATGACACCCCCTGAAACGATTTTTGCAACTCTTGGAGCACCTGAAAAAATAATAGCTTAGTGTTAATATACTATGCCTTTATTAGACTGCTTTATTGGATGCAGGTTCACTGTTCCATTTCTGCAGAATCAGTTCATTTACTTTAAAGAATACAGTATGACTCCACAAGTACACAACAAACTGACTACAAGACACGCATGTTTATCTACTTCAGTCACTACCCTATCAAATGAAATTCCAGCATACCCGCAATATTTTTCACAGCAAGTTCCATTGTGTAGACAGGGGCATTGTTTTCCACACATTGACTGGCATCCACACGGTGTATACTGCTTACAGGACTGCTTTTTGCCGTCAGCAATTCTTTTCCAACTTGCTGGATGGCCAGCAGACTTCCAAGAATATTTGAGTTTCCGTGTCCTGCCCCTCCTACGAAGTAACCGTGATCGTGTTGGCATCTCTTGCTCCTACAGATAATAAAATATGATCAGAGAGATGGCTCCAAAAGGCAGATAAATTATGTTTTTACTTTTTTGGAGGAGTGAGGTTGGGCTGTGTGCCTAGGTACAAAGACACTCTTGGTAACAATAAATTCACAGAAGTAAATACAGAATAAAGTCGGTCAAAAGCTGACTTGATGCTTATATTAGCTTGATTCTCTTTCACTGTTCTATTATGGAGGCAAATGTATTTTTTTTGAAAATTTATCCAATGTCCATTGGCCAGATTACGAAGGGTAATTACCCAAAAAGAGAGCTATCTTGGGATAGTTGAAGCACATGACTCTCCTTCTTTTAAGTGATCTTAACATTGAAGTATAGTAATTTTTGTTGGAACATACAATACATACTGTATAATATGTATCAGTCTTTCCATTGTCTTCCAGAATCGAACTTGGTGCAACAGATTTGTGAGGCATGGTTGTTCCACTGTCACACATGTAATTTGACACTTCTATACAAGTCTTCAAGCCAGAAAGTAAATTCCTAGCAATAAGGCAACTGCAAAGCACAAACTGTAGATTTAATATAAATTAAAGAGATAAGAATGAAAATAATCAGGGTAGTCTATTGCCACTTCAAAACTTCACACTGCACACATATCCAAATATTCATCCACAAAATTTAACGGCACCATTGCCATTTAAGGAGATCTGTGAAAACTTTTGTCTGCGCTATGTCACCTATTATATAATGACTCGATTTACTATGCTTGGTGATAGAAGTTTAGTTTGTTCAGAAACAAAAGAAAGTGCTAGTCAGTCTCATATGCTTTGAAGCAATATTTACAATCATTAGCTCTTAAATTTTCCCATCACTTTTATCTTTGACGAAGCAGACTGCTCCCATAATTAACAAGGTAAAGTAAACAATTACTTGCAAATTTACTGGAAAAGTGAATCAAACCATGACTTCCAATCGAAAGAACATTGAGTCTCAGAACATGAGTTTTGCATTATATGCCCTAATAATTGAAAAAACTTGACTTCATCTTTTCTGAATCTGGATATGAGAAAGAAGGCCATTTCACAGAAGAAAACAAGGTTACATGCATTCAAAATCCCATACCTATTTTTTCCAAATATCTCCACTCCTTTCAGATACAATTCTTCCTCGATAGGTTTCCACTCAGACCTGCTAAAACCCGCTTCAAATTGCCTTTCTGTTGAGGATGAAAGATTCAGTTCAGGACCTTCAGGAGCTTTAGTGGTGTCATTGGCCTCTTCTCTAATTAAATCAGTGCCAGAACAAACAGTTTTTTTTGATGCATGTTCACTAGGATCATTTGGTGTTTTATTGGTGGTCATCTGAAGATCAGTTTTATCAGGTGTTTTTTCAGTACCAGCTATGTCATCAAGACTTGAGATATTTTTAACATCTTCACATAAAGTGTCTGAATCCAGTAATGTCTTCTGCTTCTTACTTGAAGCCTCCTGGAGATATCTGGAGACCTGTGTAGAGTCATCTAAGTCAAGATTTGTTAGCTCCAATGCTTTTCTCTTTGCCATGTGTTCTTGATTGTGCATCACAGTTGCAGGTGTATCCAAATCTGAAGCTTCAGTAGCTTCTGACTGGCAAAAAGCTCCAGAAGTAGCAGATATTTCTTTCACAGAGATACATATATCATCTTTAGTGATTTCGACAACTCCATCACCATCAATTTGTGCCTCAATATTAGAGGATCCGGCAGTCTTTTTACCCTCTTCTAACGTTTCTGTTTTCCTTCTATCCAAAGCACAATTAACTGAGCCTTCTGCCAATTCTTTGACAACTCTGAGCTGCAAGTCATTCACATAAACATAAATCTCAATTAGAATCAAGCTACCAAATCTTCTGGTCAAAAATATAGGTTCAGGTGTGGAGAAGTAGAATCTCAGAATCAATTTTGCCAAAGCATTAACCAATCTCCAAGGGAGCAGCAAATGCATCCAATTGGCATCAGTGAAATGAAACTGTAGCATGCAATGTACATACCAAATGAGATAAACCATTGCTTAAAAGCACAGACAGGAGTGATTTTCACCAACACTAGAAAGAAAAGCTAGCATCATAAGCATGAAAGACACAGTGTGTCCTATGAAACTATATGTGGAAATTTAGTAGCTTCTTGAAATTTTAATATTTCCATGGCCATGATTATAATAATTTGAAACACATATATAACACCTTTTATAACTTGCTGCTGCTGATTTGATTCTAAGTTCCAATCTGGCTAGAGAAATATAATTGACCAGAAAAATGAAGTATTCTTTCCATAGAGAGAGTTTAGAAACAAAAGCCAGCTAAGACATTGAATAATCAAAAGATACCCGAAGGCAACATTGGTCACTGCAAGGTTTTCTGTCATCCTCATACTCAGACCAATATGGCTGCTTCTCACTCTGTTGATCAAACCCAATTATTAGACAAATAAAACAATCAGCACAGTGACGTGAAAAATTATAGCAAATATTTCTACTTACTGGATTGATCAAAGTTTGAGAACAGCCATGTAGGCGACAATCAAATACCTGTTTGATAATAAAAGCATATAAACATCAATATTCGACAAATTTTGGATTGCATAGACCGTGTAACACTCAAGATGATTCTTCTTACAATTAATACCAAGCAATGGCCACATACCAAACAACGGCGGCAAAATAAGTTATCAAAAGAATCTAAGGCAGCACTTAGGCTTTTTTCCAAAGATATTCCCTTCTCAGTTCCAGAATCAAGAGAATCTCCATGTTGTTCCTCATCAAATTTTTCCTTGAGCGTGCTATATCTCTCCTGAAAATCTCAAACACAATACAACTTTCAGACAGAGAAAAAAAATCTTCAACAAATAAAAAGTACAAGGAAGTGAATAGTAAAGAAAATGGCAAAACACATCTGCAGACACTTTAACTATATCGTATTTTTCATTTTAACACCTCACCTTTTATTTTTGTCATCTAAATACTTAAACCATTCATTTCAGACAAATAAACACTTAAACTCACATGCAAATGCCACTTAAACACCTGATCTATACTTTTAACTTTACATGGCCACACTCGCATGTTGATATGCGTACCTCCACGTCAGCAAATAAGTGCTTAAAAGGATTGAAATGCATGGTTTAGGGGTTCAAGTCACAAACATAAAAGATGAAGTATCAAAGTGAAAAAAAAACGGCATAATTTAAGTAACCTGCAGATATGTTTTACCTAAAGAAAATAATTTAGAAACATAATAAATTTCAAGGTACTAATTTGAAATGCCTGGATTTCTGAAGTGGAAACTCCAATAAACTGGCCAACAATGTTTATTACTTCCTCAGCCAATCCATGTTCCTGAAAGACCAGCCTACAAATATTCGAGACAATTACAACCTAATTAATTGGTTAAATTACAAATCCGCTTCTCATGAAGACCAAATTAAAAAGTACAATTTTTGACCCTATGGTTTAGGGTTGTGCCATTTGGTGAGTATACACTGGCACAGCCAGGAATAAGAAAGCAAGAATTGAGTGTAACAATTCCATTAGCTATTCTTAGTTCTCCCATTTGATTTCTCAATTTCATTTTCCTATTACAAAGCATATTCTTATGGGAGATGCAATATGACAATTTATGATTCTCTAGCTAACTTATTGGAGAAATAAGGGAGATGGAGAAAGAAACAAGAGAAAAAAATGATGATGATGATGAAGAAGACAACCACTAGGAGGATCGTAAGTCTGGATATCTCTTCTTAAACTTACCATAGAAAGCGATCTTCACCCTCAGAAAAGTCATGCTTCTCTACCTCAGGTTCTGCAATATCTTCCTCACTGTCACTACAAATAAGTGTTTCGCTGCCATGTTGATCATAGTATATTTGTCTCCTCCCAACTACTGACTGATCTTCAGCCATTCTCTGATTTCTGTGCTGTGTAAGTTATAATTAAAGTATAACAGAAAAGCTAGATCTTTATATGAAACAACAGGAGAAACAAAAGTATTGCATCTGGTAAGTTGAAATCTCATGAAAAGAAATGGATTTTTGTTATTATAGATAGAAGAATTCACGTGCATGCTATTTTCATGTACATACTGTCAGACAATATATATATATATATATATATATATATATCATCATACCTATCCAAAAATATCCAGGTTGTGTATGGAGGTATCTTCTCAATAAAAGGAATCTTTGTGCTTGCTGAGGGTACGACTTCATGACTGTTAATATAATCTTTATCCCCTGACACAAAACCACTGTAATTGCAAAGAGGGCTCCCAATTCTTGAAAAATTCATTTTCGAAATACCAGGTTGCCCTGTGACCAATGCATTGTTCCTTGATGCAGCCAACGTAATCTGAGCAACATCACTTTCCAATTTCTTCCTGTTCTTCTCAATTTTTTCCTACATAGAATTAAAAAAACTTTCTGATGACTTCCAGCTATACTGCTTGCTTTCATTCATTCATAAATTAAGAGTATTGCCAAATCTAAATGCTAATAACTTGAATCCAATTTAACCAATGAACACTAAATCATCCAGATGACTTACTAAAATGCATAATCCGATCAAAGACAAGAAAATTCACATTCACAAAACTTCGTTTTCTTACACATCAAGCAGAAAGAAAACAGAGAAACATACTTTCCATAAACTAAGTTTTGCCTGAACTAATGTAATGCATCTTGCAAGAACACAGAAATGATTCATCCAAGCAAAACACAAGCACATTATAGAAAAACAGTGTATAAATGAACCGATATCTTATAATCATTAGAGGAAACATTAAAAAACAAACGACTTACTTTAATTGAAATGATTCTCTCTGCTTGAATTTGCTTTTTAATCCGATTCATCTTATACAAAATATTTCCAATACCCTCATTTGACTGTTCTCCATGAGATTTCTGTCAATGTAATGGTCACTTCAATCCAAGACTGATATATACATATAAAACTATGATCAAGCAACAAATTTTACAATTTTTATTCTTTGTAATTACATTGGATCATTATCATAAAAAGAAAACCTAATTCATGATCTTTATTTATTAATTTTGCATATATTATATATCAGCTGCCAAACAGGGATAAAACTGCAGCAACAAAAAATTCATAAAATTAAGAGACAGAATTATGCGAATTTCAAAAGCTAATTAAGAATTACAAATCAAAATCCTAAGAGATAAAGAATATATTAATTAAAATTCAATTAATTTCGTTAATTATTAGGAGATATAACAGAGAATCAATGTTAAACCTGTTAATAAGTACTAGCTCGTTTAGAAGAAGATAAATCGGTAAAAAAAATGATGGTGAAGAGGTAAAAGTGAAAGAAGAGTGTTAAGAAAGGAACTAACTCTGAGTTTAGAGGCAGAGTCGGTTGATTTCGAAACCATTGGTTACTGTACTCTGCTTTTCCAATGGCACTGCAATTCTCTTTCAATCGTTAAAGAAGGGAATAAATGAGTGATGTCCATCTGATTTTGACACGTGTCGCTTTGATGCCTTGTGTGTGTCCCACGTTGATAAAAGCGCGTTTGGCCCAGTGTGTCCCAGGTACGCTGCCTGGCCCTGGCTGAAGACTTCTAAAGGTTGCTCCGAAGATATTTACCCTTTTTATTTATTTTTCATAATCCTCTTTTTTTTTTTTTTTTTTATAGATGGTGATACACTTAACAGTGATATTTCAGACCCCATTTAATAGTTGATCAGATTAATTCATTGTCCTCCCTATTGCGAGCCCTCGTAGAATCCACTACAGACCTGTAAGCCTATATTCACAATTTCCTAAAAATACCACCAAAATTTACTCCCAACCATAATGAAATCCCAGACCTCAAAAAACTCTCAAAACAACACTTTGTACCGCTGGATCATTGTGTCTCAGGTTCACCGCCTGTCCCTGTCTGAAGACTTCTAATCTGCTCCGAAGATATTTACCCTTTTTATTTATTTTTCATAATCCTATGCCAAAATATAAAGCTTGTAAATTTTGAGATTTTTCCGTGAAATGTTTTTTTGAGATTTTCCATTAATTAAAATGTAAAATATGTAGCAATTTGATATATACTGTATATATTTTTAATTTTTATTAATGATTTTTTTATGGAAAAAAGAGAATGGAAGACATTCGGATAGAGATCCATATAAAACAATAATTATTTTTTTAAAAAGTAACTTCTTAAAAACAATAAATATATTGAGTTGAAAGTTGAAACTTTTCTTGATATGTTGATATTTTTTTGGTTTGACAATTCAATAATTGGGGAGATATATAGTATTAAAATCCATCTTCAGATGCTTTCTTACCTAAGCTGCATGATACTGATTAATTTTGTTATAACGCAGGAAATTCTAATACATTTTTTTTTAATTTAGGAGGCGAATTATATATATCAGTATGATATTGGTAATCTGGTATCATATAACTTTGGAATTATATAACAAGCTTAAATTGAAGAAGCAATCTTTCAAGAAGAAAAAGGAAAAAAAATTAAGAAGCAATCTACATAAATAGGAGAGCATTAATTTTCAGGGTCTTCAATTTGCAAGAAACCTGCCTAGTCTATCTCTACAAAACTTCCAAGCTGAAACAGAATGCAATGGCATTCCTCTATTTTTCATAATCATATTATATCCCCTATTTTTACTATTGAAAAATATATCAAATTATGTGTCACAAGACATAGTGTCGGAGACATTTTTAATTGACATGTTACAAGTTCCAATCCTTCATGCCAACTCAAAAAAAAGTTATTCAAAAATTTA
>CANYLF010097554.1:0-11437 GCA_948193215.1 Bocquillonia castaneifolia
ATTATTTACTATTATTATGTGTTTAAATCCTTACTATTATGTATTTATTTTGGGTTGTTACAAGTTAATTATTTAATTTTAAAAAATAAAGATTTTTTACATTAATTTTAAAAAGATAAAAGGTACAAAAACACCCTCCACCTATTTGTCAGATAGCGAGTCAGCCCCTAAAGTATTTTCATTTTCAAATTGCCCCCTGACGTTTTCAAAAATGGACCAAATCCACCCTTTCGTCAACTCCGCCGTTAACGGAGTTGACGAAAGGATAGATTTGGACCAGTTTTTAAAACATCAGGGGCCAATTTTTTAAACGAAAAATACTTTAGGGGCTGATTCACTCTCTGACAAATAGGTGGAGGGTGTTTTTGATCCTTTTGCCTTCATTTTATGTTTATATTAAATTCTTTTCGTATTACGATAAATAATAGTGTAGTGGTATTTTTGTACCAAAATAGCTATTAAAAATTGGTACCTTGATATGAAGACGGAATTTTATTATTTTTTCGTAGATTACTATCAGTTTACGTTTATTCTAATTTTTTTCCACATTAGTGCAAATAATGATGTAGTGGTACCTCTGTACTAAAATAGCTATTGAAAATTAGTACCTTAGTAAAAAAAAGGAAAGTCCATATTTTTTTCTTAGATTACTAATACTTTAGTTTTATTTTAATCTTTTTTATATTAGTGAAAATAATGGTGTAGTGGTACTTTTGTACCAAAATAACTATTGAAATTGTTACCTTGATATAAAAAACGGAAAGTTATTATTTTCTTCGTAAATTACTATTATTTTACGTATATTTTAATTTTTTTATTAGTACAAATAATAGTGTTGTGGTACTTTTGTACCAAAATAGTTATTGAAAATTAGTACTTAGTACTAAAATGGAAAGTTGTTATTTAATTTTTTTGTAGATTACTATCATTTTATGTTTATTTTTATTTTTTTGTGCAAATAAAGGTTTAGTTTTGTACTAAAGTAGCTGTTAAGAATCGGTACTTGGGGTCTTAATTAAAAGTGCTTATAAATAAAAATTTTAAAAACACAATAAAATAAAGTAACATTTCAAATAGAGTGTAAAAAACGTTTAGAAGGAAATAGAACTGGCAATGTCATTTACAAATAAATTCCCTAGATAACACATATTCAGTGAAAATTTTGATCTATTTCACAAAAATATGAAATGTGCCAAAGATTTAAATTTCACTTTCATGGTTTTTTTCCTAAATAAAATGTCCAAGGCTTACCAAATTTTTTGGCCATAATTAATAATGAATAAATATGTTTTTTTTTTTTGAAATAAATGAATAAATATGTTATGTTAAAGGTAAAGATAAGTACCATATAAATATAAGTTTTCAGGAATTATAAATATAAGAAGTATTGTTTCATGTACAATTTAATGTTTATTTTTTAAAATTGTAATTAAATTATGATGCCTTGAACCTAACAAGCGGACCAAGTCTATAAAATGCAAAAAAAAAAAAAAAAAAACAGAGAGAGAGAGAGAGCAGTTATGTATTTAAGAAAATATGATTTTTTTCTCAAAAAGAAAATACCATTTTTGGTGAACCAAAATTATAACCAGTCTACTAAAATCTATCTAGTATACTACAATATCATTTTGGAATTGTTAAAATTTTTTTAAGTTTTATGTAAAAATATAGAAACTAGATCTTAAAGAGTTCATACTTATAGTTATGAGAAATTTTTAAAAAATTTCTCAATGAACTCATTAAAGATATTGAGGTAGTTAAATTTTTTTATACACAATTAATATAGATTAATGTTTTGAAGATATATAAATTATGAGCATTTTAACATTAATTTTTTTGAAAATAAAAGTTTACTCATCTCTTGCAACTTAAATTTAATCATATTAACTCTTCAAAAAAAATTAACTATATTTGATTAATTTATTATTATTACCGTTTAATTATTGTGTAAATAATTCAACACAAGAACTGAGATATTACCTATGCTTTAGGTAACAAGTCATCTTGAATCAATGGCTCACATTTAATAAGTAAATTGAATGGTAATTAAGGTATGGGTATAGATACCCTTAAGGTACCGTAGTTGGCTCCCATGTTGGGTAATTGCATAAAACATGTAGGTTATGCTTGGTAAGATGTAATGTAATAGGGAATGTAATAAGTTAAAGAATGTAATGGAATGGTGATTAGATTACCATATTTGGATTGGTTAGTAATGTAATGTAAAGATCAATAAATTACTTTATTTATATTCAAACATAATGATATTTATAATTACTAATTAACTTTTTTAGATGAATTTTTTTTATTTTTGATTGATTTTATGTGATTATCAAATACACATAATATAATTATTTTAAAATAAAAATAATATTAATTTTGAGCATAAAAACATATTAATTAATACAATTCATTTTACCCTTTCATAATATATACATACAAATAAAAAAATAAAATGAAAAACCTTTAAAAAGTATAAATAAAAATAACTAAAGAAAATTAGAGTCTCCCAAGACTGAAACTTAATGATTATGTCCAAGTCAAGTGTCCAACAACTAAATTAGCCACGGATCATCCTAAAACCAGTTGCCATAATGAACATCCAGAATCACATCAAATTTCATACTAGCTAAAACTAATTAGCATTAGATGGAATGGCTCGATCATAGATATGACATATAAGCGCAAAGTAAGCTTTATAAATTCTAAATGGTATAAAAGCTCACCCATTCAATGTGGGATATATCCTTAACAAACAAAATGTGAACGGAAGCATACAAAACAATGACGACAACAATAAAGTTTCCAAATGTATGACTCCAGCATTATAAATCGATCTATCGCAGTTAATACATTACGACGGAAACTGAGTCGTAGGCCTACTACCAATCTTTAGTGAATATTCAAGAACAAGAATAAACAAATATAAATTGAGTTTTATCATGTGTTTGATATACAGAAGTACCTTTGTATGATATACAACAATGTTATCTGTGAAAGCGAAGTCGAACCCTGAAAAACCAACAGTCTCTTTGTATATTTGGAAATCTCCCCAAGACTGAATAACTCCGGATGAGAACAGATCCTGCGCATGGCAAAACGAATTTTGCATTAACACTACTTTCGAGCCATAAATGCTTGAAATTTCTCACTAGCTCTTAAATTCGAATCTCAAAATGGTGAAAACAAATTACAAAATTTGATTCAAGAAATCCAATATGTGGCCTATATCAAACAATTCAAGCAGCAACACAAAGTAATATATCTAATACTATGGACGGGCGCCCGGGACCTGCCCGTCGGTTGGTGTCCAATACAAGGTAGTTAAAATCGGGATCCTACATCGGATCGTTAGGAAGGCTTGTAAAATCGGATCGAGAATGGTAAGATTCTATAAACCTTTATATAGCATTATAAATTTTAAGATATTTAAAAATTTATAATGAAATAAAATATTATTCATCAAATTTTAACATTTTTCTTCATCCAATAATATAAGTAAAATTATCAATTATAATTATATTGTTACTTGTAGTATAATCTTTTTATAAATTTATATTTTCATTTACTTATCATCAACACACTATAATTATTAGAACTATTTATACAGTTGATATTTTAAAATATTAATTATTCAATCAAATTAATATTAACTCTAATTATAAAAAACCATTAATTCTATAAACTTTAACTCCGTATATCATTGAATTTCGATACAACATTCTATCCTTGCTATTTTAAAATAAAATTATTATATAAATAAACAATTATGTAAAAAAATTTTAAAAATTGTCATTATGTTTTATTACTTTTATTTTTTTTTCATATAATATATAAAAAAATATTAGGAAAATTGTAAAGCTTCCATTATTATTATATAGTCTCTTTACAATTAATATATTAATTTTTCTAATAAATTTTAATTAATATAGATTTTTATTTTTTTATCGAAATTGGTAAAATCTTAATTAGAATCCTGATCATGTCCTATGTGATTCTATACAATCCTATAGTCAATGGGATCTTATGTAAGATCCAAATAGATTTGTATATTTTGAGTCGTAGGATCATAAGATCCGATGATTTGGATCGGAATTTTAATAAGATCCTATGATTCGGATCGGAATTTTAATAAGATCCTATGATCAATGGGATTCATGTAAGATCCAGATTGATCTGTATATTTTGAGTCGTAGAATCATAAAATCCTACGATCCGGATCGGGATTTTAACAACTATGGTGGTATCCCAGGTCCCGTTTAACGGTTGTCCAGACTAATCCACTGTCGAGGTGCTGGCGCTCAGCATTTAACCCTCTCCCAAGAAGACCCTAGGACTCGAACTCTAGATCCTGAGCGTTTCGCTCACAAGCGCAGAGGTCTTTGACCATCTGTGCCACGCTCCTTTGGTTAAATGCTTGTATTTGAACAGAGTAAACATTTTACAACCATGATTAATTTGAAAATTAAAATGCCGATAACAATCTAATAGAAAAAAAAAATATCAATTTAAAGCATGTTAATTTAACAAGCAACCCCAGTACAGCGCTGAATAAGGCTTATGCATCGCGATTTCTTAAATACAAAATTAAAAGAAACTACTTCACCAATTAAGTTCTTGTTTAATTAATTACTTTATCTTGAGCATATCCATTGAACCACAAAAACTGCATGCTAGGGCTGCGCAAAAATGAATTGAATCGTAGTTTCAAACCAAATCATATCGAATTTTAAATTATGATTCTATCAATTTGGTTATGTTGTGTGGTTTGGTTTGAAAAGTTAATAAAATTTGATTTTCAATTGACTCGGTTTTAGAGTTTACAAAACCGAACCGAATCGAAAACCGAGTTTCCTTTTTTCTATTATTTTATTTCTTATTTTTTATACATTTCATTTTTTATATATTTTTCATATATATTATACATATATTCTATATAATTTATTTATATATATTTTTTTATTAATTTTTTGAATAAATATGTAATAAAACATAATAATTATTTATAAAAATATTTAAAAATAAAAAATAATAAAAAATTAAACCGACGAATCGAATCGAACAGAACCAAACTAAACAAAAATAAATCAAATAATTTGGTTTGGCTCGACTTCGATCTATATGTAATTTTAGTTTGGTTCGATTTCACTACTTAACAACTGAAAAACCGACGGTTTAATAAATTTGAAAACTGAATCAAACCAAACAGTGGTTTGCACAGCCTTGCTTTGTAGGTTCTCATGGAAGCAAAGCAAGCAATTTTTTTTTACCAATAAACAAAGTAAGCGGTTGGTTTCAATTTGTTATACAAGTCATTTTTTTTTGAGATAAGTTGTAATTCATTCATTCATCATAAGGATAAAGAGTACAACTTGATAAAAGAAATACATAATAAAAGAGTAATCAATAAGTACATAGATATGGATCCTACATAATCAATGGAGAGAACTTCTTTAAATCCCTTCCAAACGAATAAGGTGACTGTGTTTTATCACGAATCAACTCTAATCTAGTATTTAAACGAGGCTGCTTAAAAGATAATCAACATAAAACTTTATACCATTATCATTATCATCACCATAAACTCTTCCCAGAAAGAAGAACTATAAAATTCCAATAATAGAGTTAACAATACTCCCATAAAAGAAAAACAAGAAAAACACATAAAAACTAAAACCACATAAAAGAGGAACTAAAATTATCAGATCTAAAAATCTATGTTTATTGAAATATAAAATAAATGAAAAATAAAAATATAATGGTCCACCGCCGACGTTTGTGTAGTTAACGATAATCAAATATGAATATTTATGAGAAACTAAGGAGATGAGAGAGATGATGGATATGGTTTTTGTCCCTTTATGAATATGATTGATTAATTTGTTATACAAGTCATTGGATTCATTAAAGGCATTTTTTTAAGTGGATCTTATTTCCAAAATTGAAAAAAAAAAAAAAGGAATTCTTCTGGTAATAAAGTTTGCTGGATCATTGGAAGGTAGCTAGCCAATAATTTGTTTTAAATATATAATGCTGTTGCTTAAATCTAAGTAATCCTAATTTATTAATGTTCATCCACACCCCTCATTTTATTTAATTAAAGTAACAACCATTATGGTATTTATTGGACGAATAAATATCATTATATTTTTTAATCTTGCAGTAGTAAAAAACAGTGAAGAACAGTGTTAAAGGGTTAAACGACTATTTTATTTCACACGTGACAAACAATCAGTGAGCACTTTTAAAAGGTAGTCTAGGCTTCGAGGTCAACTCTCACTGTCCCAATTCATTTATGATCAGCTAGCCTCACCAAAGCACTTTTTGTTTTTGTTTTTGTTTTTTGAAATGCTCACCAAAGCACTTTGATAATAATCAACGGAATATATATTACTGAATTCTCAGGGTAGGTGCCGCATGTTAAGAGCAGAACTTGAATTAAAATTTATATACAGACCACATATATATTCATCAGTTAATTAAGCTAAATCTACCACTAATTATATGTTAGATTTGATATGTCTTTTAATTATTCTGATTGAAAAGCTGGGGTTATAATATGGTGCACTAAATTATTTTTCATAGTAGCTAACAACACCCAAAATTTGTTCTCTGTTTTTTTAATCATCACTATATATAGTTTAATCGGTGCACTATACAGTAAAACCTCTTTAAATTAATATGATTCGTGGAATAAAATATATTAAATAATAGAGATTAGTAAATTATAGAACGTTCATTTAAAATAATTATATATTTTATGTACTTTGTATAATTAACATGAAGAAAAGAAGACATTTTTTTATCAATAAAAAGAAATTTTTTATATATTTCACTAAAATATTCATTTCTTATAAATTATAAAATATTTTTTAAATATATAGATGTCAAGATATAAATAACTATTAAAAAATACACAATGTACATGAGGTTTATATAGGGCTGTAGTTTTATAAATTAATATTTACATTTAGATATATAATATATTTTTATTAAATAATAAATAGTAGAATTATTAAATTATACACATTTCACGGAATCGGTGGATTAATTTTTCATTAAATAATAGAAGTTATTAATTTATAGAGTATCGATTTAAAGAGATTCAACTGTATATGATTTTCACGAATTTTTGGCTTTTGAATCAATGCTTTTCTTTTAACACAATAATTGAAAATCATTTGCACCATAAATACATGTTGAAGTGCATTTATATCCTAGCTAATCGCTCCTTCATGTAATAAAAAGTCTTATTAATTCGGTTCCCCACTTTGTAAAGCACAATTAATTATTAGATACAAGTACAAAAATGACAATTCATCATATATATACCATAAAAAATTATCAAAAGGAAATGACTAAACGTGCATCTGTATCTTTAAAATTTTGTATGGTTTTACCCAATCACTTATGGATTTGTTTTTAGGTAAAAACACATATTTTTATCCATAAACTTTTACAATTTCATTTGATATGCCCCTAAACTTTATTTTTTTTCTATTAAACCCTCAAAGTTATATTCTCATAACATTTGAACAATTTTTGTCAAGTGTCACCTTCACATGTAGTGAAAAATATATTGACATGAAATTATATGCACTTAACACATGTCAAAAGTGTTCAAACGTTTTGAAAAATATAAATTTAAGGGTTTGGTGGATAAAAAATAAAGTTTAGGGGCATATGATCAGATGAAATTGTGAAAGTTTGGGGGCAAAAATATACCTTTTGCCTTGTTTTTAACATGGTTGTCAAACTCGACCTGGTCATCGAACAGCTAAAGATAGAGGGTTAAGGGTCAAAGGTCCAACCGGGATTGAACCGAGGTTAAACCGGAGTTAAAAAATTAATATATATTTACTATTTTTATTCATTTTTATAAAACAATATTAGTACATATAATAAATATAATAAAAATAACACCATGTGTCAAGTAAAATATAAAAAAACAATTAAAAAATTAAAGGTTAATATTGAATCAATGGTTTGAATAAAATATTAATATCGACACATTTAAAAATAAAAAAAAACATAAAAATGATAAAAATGAAATAAAATTATATCTTAAATTTATTATAAAAAATGATTTAAATATTAAAAGTTCAATTTTTAATTAATAGTTCCAACAAATGTTAAAATATCTAAAAATAAAAAATAAGTATTATATTCAATAAAAAAGTTAAAAATTAAAAAAAAAGTCAAACCCATTAAATTTAACAAATTCAAACCAGATTTTATGGGTTTTTGACCGGGTTTTACGGGTTTTAGCCGGATTTATAGGTTTTGACCGGATTTTTAACGGGTCAACTAAAATTCGGGTTTTTAAAGTCACCCAACCCGGTTAAGAGGCCGGTTCCCGGGTTTTTCGATTGAACCGACAGGGCTAGGTTGGGTTTGACAACACTGGTTTTTAACCTATTATGTTATTAAATTTATATTTTTGATAACATTTTAATATTTTTTTCCACTATGTGTTAATTTCACATGTAATAAAAATATGTTAATGTGAAATTACATATTTAATACATAGTAAAATATTACCTTTTCTGTTTCAAAAAACTTAATATATTTCACAATTTTTCCAAGATTACCAATAAATACTTTATTTTTTTCATTTTCTTCCATCTTATTCTTTGTTGGAACACTAACTTTTAAATGTTTCACGATCGCCGTAAATAAGGGCATATAATAGGTAAATATTAAAACATATCAATTTTTTTTGAGATATTAAAAAAGGAAAGAAAAATATCAAGTTTTGTGAGACGTCAAAAAGGAAAAATAATATCAAATTTTGTGAGACATAGAATATTTAAATATAATTAAAAAATTTAAAATTTCTAGATAATTCACGTGAAATCGTAAAAATTTAAAAGTATGTACGTTAGAATTGCAAAAGTTTGAAAAACAATTATACCTTATGTGAATAGAAATTTATTAAACCGAGAACTAAGTAGCCAACCCTGTTTAAAAATCATGGAGTAAGATTCCGAATCAAAATTCTATCTCCCTTCCTTGTAAAATACCTTGATAGAAAAAAAGTACTTCATCCGTTCCACAATAACAGTTGTTTTAAATATTTATTTATACCAAATTATCTGTTATTTATAAAAACCAATGAAACGTAAATAATGTTTTTTTCAAGTTTACCTTGATTAATATTTTAAATTACAATTATTATAAGTAACCGATGAAAAGATAGTAAAGGGTAATTTAGTTAATAAGAATTTATTTCCAGATGATTTAATGATTATTCATAGTATGTTTACATAAACCTTAAACAACAGATATTTAAGATATTTAAGAATAGACGAAGTAATTACAACTTTAAAATTCAGTGATAACTCACAAAAAAATTAAACATTAATTAATAATAATGATACAAATTACAATTCTTTAAAAACACTCAGCATCTTCTTCTTCGCATCAGTACCATCACAATCCAATCACGCAAAAACATACACAGTTGACCCCATGTCTCCAACATACAACATCAACTAAATTGTCACAAAGAAAATGTCCCAACAACTATACCAATCACTCCAAATAACACCAAATTATTATCTATAACCAAATTTACTGCCCCTGATTTAGCCTTCTTAACAACATCACCATCTTCGTCTTCACTTTCATCATCATCATTAGCAGAGCTCTCCTCTTTAGCTGCCGGTGCTGGTGCCACGGTGGGAGGCTTAGGAGTAAATATATCGAAAGGAAGCAACACTTTATCGATTTTATAAATAGCTAAGTGATTATCAATGTAAACAGTGTCTGATATAGTAGTATTAGTAAGTCCTGTAGTTAAATTCACTGTATCTCCATTTGTAGTGACATTAAGCTGAAACCGATTGCCTGATCCGGCATGTGTTTTTAAAGGGTTAGTGACGGTGTCCAATTGGGTGGCCGGAATAAATGTTGGAATGATGTGAAACTGAGCCAACTCAACCTTTTCTTGACGAGTTAACGAGCTGACAGTGCGTTTTTGGAGGCTGGAAAATCCACTGTCACTAGGTGCAAGAATTGTTAAGCCATTGTTTGTATTGCCAAGCTGAGAATTCAAGTTACTATCGAGCTGAGTGGTTTTGAGGAGACGGATAAAGGTCTTGAACTCGCCGGCCTTTTTTAAAATTTTGATGACATTTGTAGGACCTGCTGGAGGCGCAGGAGCAGGAGCTGGAGCTGCGGCCGGTGATTCTGCGACTGATAAGTGGCAATGGATAATGAGGAGAAAGAAGAAGGTAATTAAAAGTGGCAATGAAAAGACAAAATTTTGTTTCTTCATCTTTTGCAGTGATAGATTAATTGTTGATAGTATATGACTTTGTACATTTTGAGGCCTTTTATTATGGTTTGGGATGATGAGTTAGGTGTAATGTTAAAATTTAGCTGATGAAAATGGTGGTTAGTGACTTAATTTTTATTGAAAAAAAAATACATGAAGAGGGTGCGGAATCAGTGGAGTGAGATGTAATAGCAACTAGTTTGCTTAGTGTGGCAGGAATAAAAAGTGCTGAGGATTTTAAAAATGTGACTTTTATTGAAGGCTTATGCCATATATGACAAAACTTGCAATGATATTCATTAAATTTCTTACCAACATTCTCATTACAATGATTTTATAGAAATTTTAAAAGCTAAAATTTTTCAATGCTCTCTTATGCCTGACTTATTATTATTAGATTTCAAAGCAATAATGCTTCTAAGTATGGGAGTTTTAGATTAATGATCAAGCAAGTGCTGTAGTTTTATTATGAGGCACCAGAGCTAAGACATGTTAATTCTCATGATTAATTAACTGTTGTACCGTCTATGGTTCAATTTTATTCAGTTAGTTAGATTTAAAAACTGTAAATCTCATCTAAATGTATTTTTTAAAATTTTTCTCGCTAAATGGAACTTATGAATTTGTGACTAGTTTTCTACATACCATATCAGTATAAGATTTACCCGGTGAAGTATGAAATTCTGTTCTGGAAGCAATTTTTTTTTCCTTTTTTGGAAATGCCAGACTGCTAAACTTGGTGATATTTAAGCCTGTTATTCCGGATTTTCATACCCTTATAAAATTGAGAGAGAAGTCACATTGCTGTGGCTTGATATGGCAATATTTCAGCATATGAGAGAGGAATTAAAATTTATGTGCAGGTAACATGCACTGGTCCGTGTCTCCTTAATTTTGTGAAGCATCTAGTATATATAATGGAGATGGCAGTCTACTTTTCAGCTTTCACATGTAATTCAGTTTTCACATGTAATGACTGGCCCGGACAGGTTTTTGTTTTGTCTTCAAGAAATATAAAGGGAAATTTTCAGAAATACATAAAGCGCGCATTTATTTTCATAAAATACCCCAACAATGAAATATTAGCATCCATACCTAAACACGCTCATTTATTTACAAACAATACCTACACTTAAGAAACACTTAAGAAACACTTAA
>CANYLF010097773.1:0-14892 GCA_948193215.1 Bocquillonia castaneifolia
GCCTTCCCTTTATTGAATAGAAAATAGGTCTGCTGACACCTTTTTCTGTTGGATGGAGGCTGCAAATCTCTGCCTAAATGCTGTGGCGAGTTGTCTGAAGGAGTGTATAGAGTGAGGAGGTAACGTTTTGTACCAATCAGCTGCGTTCCCCTGTAAGGTGGTAGGGAAAATTTTGCACCATATATATCCTCATTAGTTTGGACACTCATGGATATCTGGAATTTGTAGACGTGACTTGCCGAGTCAGACTTTCCAGAATAAATATCTAGTGTGGGGAACTTAAACCCTTTGGGTAGAGCTTTGTCTAGGATGTGTTGAGCTAAGGGCGACTCATTCTTTAAATTGAACCCAGGGTTGAAGTCTTGCATACCCATCTTGCCAATGACCCCCCTGACTTGTCTTTCAATTTTTTCCTTTTCATCTTCCTCCTGTTCCATTCTCTGTGCAATTGCTCTTTCTAATTGCTCATCTCCCCTCTTAGGCGCTTTCCCCTTGATCTCTATGATTGAAGGGGCGACTGTCTGTGTTTTCTTCTTAGTTTTCCTTTTAGGTTGTTTGTCTCTTGTTTCTATCCAGCCTTTAATATCCTGGATTTGTCGTCAAACTTCTGGCATGCTTCATCCAAAATTTTGGCTACATTAGCCTCGCTAATCATGCTACTTCCCTCCTTTCCTCTTCCGTTAGTAGGATGAAAAGATGCATCATCTAGGTCATTCTCCACTTCCCTCATCTCGCCATCAAAATTGTCCCCTTGAGGTGCAGTAGGTGGGACAAATTGGGGAACATACTCATGGTGCCCTTGAAGTACGGCTAGATTAGTCTGATCTTGCACTCCTGGTGGAGGGGGGGATGTCATTATTTGGACGAGGAATGAGGATTCCTTGATTTGGAATTAAGGTAGGACCTGGGTGTAGAACAAGTGAAGGGGGCAAATAAGGGACATTAAAATCTATTCCAGGAGGCTTTAACGGAACTGGGGGAACCAGTGGTGACATGGAAGTTACCGGTGGATCTGGTGTGAATGGAGGAGTTCCTAATGGTATTGAGGGATGTCTTGGAGTTTGAGGATTTTAACGTGTAATTGGATACTGAATCCCAAGAGTTAGGGTGCGTTGAGGAGTTGGATTAGCGGTGGGGACCAGAATTCTAGGTGGTTGTTGAGTGGGGGAATCCTTTGAGTAGTTCTGGGTGGTTGTGGCATCCATGCCGGAAGTCCTCCTGAGCCAAAGAAATTAAGAGATAAACCATAGGGAGGGTCATTATTCGTCATAATAAACTGTTTTCGAATTAAACAGTCCACGTTCACCGCACCAATGAAACATTCAGGACGTTCCCCTTGCCTGAGTGTTGCCTGAGCTGTGCAAAGTCACTGTAACCTGCAAAACAAGGGTAGACTTGGGGTGGTCCCCTGGGACTGACTCTGATGCTTAAGTTAGAGATATTCTCCTGAGAGTTATAAGAGTGTGTAAATGAGAAAACAATACCTGATCCCCTGGATGGCAGGGGTTTATATAGTAGTGGGAATAATCCCCCTAAGTCTAAGAATCCTTGTCCTAATAGGCTTAAGAGTCTCCTTTTACTGTTATGAGTCAGAGTCCCCTTAAAATTAGGAACCCCCGTGTGATGAGTGTCCCCCTTGGCTTAAAATTCAAAGTGTCAGGACATATAAAAGGCTAACGTGAGCCTAGAATGCAATGGATCCTTTAGACCTCGTGAGCCTAGAATGCAATGGACCCTTTAGACCTTTTGGATTTAAAGTAGTGATTCGTATCACATATTATTATCCACTAATCGAGTGCTCTTAAAATATCCCATTTATTCAATTTTAATAATTAAAATTATTCACTATCAATTCCATATATTTCACACGTATATTTACACACCATCAAGCACATTATTCTAATTTAATTAAAATTTCAAATTATATCTTCTATAAAACAATTTAAAACAATGTGCGTTTATAATTTTATTAATTAATTTTAATTAGTAGTGAATAATTTAAAACAGACGTACCATTATTAAATTCACCTAAAAAATAAAATCCATCATAATCATAACAACACCCAAAAAAAAACTGTCACCAAAAATAAAATAAGAACCATTACGTCGTCTTATCCTCCAAACGCCCACAATCGATCTATCTTCATACAGAATCCACAGAGATATTTGTATACAACAACAAAAGAAAAGCACGTACTTACAACCTTAAAACCAGAAAAATCAAATCACTCATAACCATAAAAACCGTACTAAAGATTTCACTTTTTTTTTTTTCAAAAAAAATTAAAAAAAAAAAAAGCACTGCACCTTGTCTCATAGGCCATAGCAATTGGGTTCCTAATCTTTCTATTTTTGACATGACCGACGCGTTTCAATGGCGGCTATTACATTTATAAACATTACATAACATTGCCTTATTAAAGTTCTAATCTTTTTTTTTACACTATTTTCTAATACCCGTTACTATGTTTTCTTCTATCTTCTTCTTCTTTTCTTTAGCTTTCTCTGTTTGTTTCTCTCTTTCTATTTTTATTCTTTATAGAAAATATAAAGCAAAGAAACATCATCAACAACAACTATTGCAGACGCACGAAAATGACCCATCTGTTATTAACGCTTCTTTATCAAAGATCATCGATGATGCTCGTAAAGCCACTGATGATAACCGTACCCAATTGACCCGTTCTCTTCTTTTTGACATTTTGCCTTCTGATTCTTCCAAATGGGCCACTTTGTTTGGCGATGATACGGATTCGGGTCATCCTGATGGTGATGGTGACGAGCCAATTGGGGATTCGGGTGATACTAATAGTAATAGAGTTAAAAAGAAGAAGAGGAGAGCTAAAAAGAAGAGATTGGATTTGAAGAGCGAAGAAAATGAGAGTCAAGATAATAAGAGCTTTGAGAGGGAAATCAACGGTTCGGATTCGGTATCGGGTAGGGTCAAACCGGAACTTGTTTGTTTGTACCCGTTTACATCTACGAGTAGTGCTACTCAGAGGAAGATTAAACAGCAGTATGATCAGCTTGTTAAGTGCAATGAAAGCAAGGGATTGACTCTAGCACAGGTTAATTTTATTTTATTTTGTTTTTTTAATACTCAATTTATAAAAAAAATAATTAATTTTTGTTCATTTGTTTAGTTGCTAATTTTGGTATAATGGGGTTTGTTCGTTAATAGTTGATTCTCTGGTATATATGTTTGTTGTGGTTGTTATGCTAATGTAGTTGAAGTCCAATTGTTAAACATATGATGTCTATTGTATTCAGGATAAATTTTGGATGCATTTATATTTTATCTTGTTCTTGTTGGGTACATTTTTTTTTAAAATTGTGGTTAAAGATCTTTTATTTTTTAACAAATGTTTCTTTTTAATGAGGTAAGGCACTGATCTTTCTCAGGGAAGTCTTTGCTTTTGGACATGGGCTGCCTGTGCAAGCACTTTTTTTTACTTGATTAAGTAGTTATTGACTATACAAATCAATAATGCATTATGAAGGCGAAAGCAAAAGTAGAAGAATTTGGAGAATAAATTTATATTCTTTTGATTTTATGCTATGGTCAAATAACTTGAATTTGGAGAAAAAATTTATATCCTTTTTGACTTTTATGTGGTTGTTGAATGTTGAGAAAAATGTGGTTTAGCAAAATGGTTGAGATCATCTACACGCCAGTTAAAAATGGAACAGAAATTCCCACTTTCAAGTTGTATGGCATCCCAATGAAATTCCAAGTGCGGAAGTTCAGGTTAAGAGAGTTGCTTATATGTATAAATCTGTGGGAATGTTATGATTATGAACTAGTAGTAATTTTTGCTCATTGTGAGGGAACTGTGGAAAATTTTAGCATTGTGAAACTTTCCAAGGTGTAATATGGGTTTTCAGTTACTGCACTTCCATTTCAACTCATTATGGTCTACACCAGTTGGCAATTGAGTTTGAGGTCATATATATTGCTTTTTTTGACACAAATAGGGCTTGTTCTCTGATGTTATTTGATTATCAATATTGGTGAAAGGGCAGTATATTTTCAATGATTTTAGTTTTTTTGCCTGTGAGATAATTAATATTGTTACTTAGTTTGAAGAACATCTCTGTTATCAGAAACAGTCATTCTCATGTCTTAAAGGAAGGCTATAAAAGCAACTGCTTCATGTGCTCTAGAGTATAGATGCTGCTAAAACTGCAAGATAACTAAGTTTGTTGATCTATCACATTATTCAACTTATCCCGCTTTCTGTTGTAGTCAGTATTATTTTATGAGCATCAAGACATTGGAGCTTTAGTGGAGATGAGATTTTATGTTCAGATTTCGTGTAAGAAAAATCTTTCTAGTGCTGTTAAGAAGCTATATCAGACATGCAATTAAGAAGGTGATTGGATTTTAATTTGTAACTAGTTGACCAGGTTCCGGTAAAATCAGTTATTGGACATTTAACCCATAAGTAGAGGCATAAGCGTTTCTGATGGTCTGGTCCACGTGATAGGTCAAATTAATGGTTATTTGATTTGTACTGGAGTTGTGCTATGACGTGAAAATGTCAATTGTGAAGTTGGATATTTGCTTAACAAAATAGTTGTTCACATAATCAATTGCAACATAATACTTCTTTGCTTTCTCTTACAATGCAGGTCGGAGACTTTGCTAATTGCTTGATTGAAGCTAGAAATGAGCTGCAGCACAAGTATGTTATGTGTTATTTTCTGGAAGCCTAATTTTTTGCTATTGTCTTTTTTCCCTCTTAATATTTTTGCTCTTCTACAGCTATTCTAGTTAGTTTGTTTTCTTTTTGCATTATGACTGGAATCATCTTTACTGGTCAATGAGTTTACACAGCATAATGCTGCTTAGTTTAATACTCCTTCCGTCTCATAATGACAGGCATTTCTCTTATTTTTATAATAGGCACTTTTTAAGACATTTGTAAATAAAGTCTAAAATATCCTTATCTATTGCATTAAAATTATCAATTTTAATTGAATGCATAATGCATTTGACTCATAAGTAATATTTTAACGGTCCAATAAAGGCATTTTAGAAAAATCAATAATTATATCTTGAGTTGCCAACTTGATTAATCTATGTGCTTGTCCTAAAGTGCCTATTATTATGCGATGGAGGGAGTATTATCACCTTCACAAGTTTTGAATTAATAACTTTTAGTTATTGTCATGGTACAAGACTGGACCATATGGAAACTATTCCATAAAAATATTTGGTTTCTTAAATAGCACATCCTAGTTAATCTTTTCCAGATGCATGTCTAGTGTGTAAATTTCTTATCCACTTCTATCTAGATCTGAGGTCATCAAGCGTAAATTCACGATAACAAGAGCTCTACTATTCAGGGCAGATAGGTCTTCCATTGATCGTCTTCGTCAACAGGTAACTGATTACTATTCCAATTAAAATTAGTTTGTTAAACAAAGAAGCAGATGATATCAATTAATTTGCCACTAACTTGTATTAATTTCTTTTCTTCAGATTTACAAGCTGGAGCTAGAACAAAAGCGATTAGAAGAAGATGCATTTGTTTATAATTGGCTTCAACAGCAGCTCAGACTGTCTCCAGCATACAAAAAGGTGAAACTCAAAACCCCTAGTTATTGGAATCCTTAAATGAAAGTTCTAGTTATGGATTGCATTGATAGTGTCAGATGATACTGGTTAATGCTAACTAATAAATATGGATTTAATTATGATTCTTCAACTTACCTTTCCAACTGTTGAGAATTTCATGCTGAATGAAACGTGATATAACAGTGGGCTGCTATTACCAGCTATTTCTTTTTTTGTATGAGACCCATTGACCACTTAACAGGACATCTGAGAGATGCATTGCATTGTTGGTGAATTGACAATTAAGCTTTTGTGATATGCTGCTGTTTCCTGCTTATAGGGTATGTTGTCAATGATTTAGTAGTTGCATCTTTTTCCTGCTTATTTTAGAGATATAAAATGTAAAAAAAATGCCTTTCTGTTACTTAAAATGTAACTTCTCTAATATGTTGCTATGATCTATGGGAAAATTGGTTCTTTTATTGATAAAATCCTTCTTTGTTGATTTCTGTTCGTTTTTGGGGGTGCTAGGTGGAAACCATCATTTCTTTCACCTCTCACATAAAAAGTGGGAAAGTATCTTTTCTCTTGTTGCATAATTCAAATAGTAGTGTTTTTGTTCCCCCACTTCTGAGATTATTGTTTGTTTTTTGCGATTCTGCCTTGCTGTTATTTTAGATGCTTGAAATAAGTGCCTGCATGGAATTGAAGGCCAAGTCCGGTGAGCTGATTGAGAGTAAAGACACTGAAGTTGCTGATATCTCTTTTGAAGAGCTGTTAGCGCAAGAAAAGAAGGATGCATTTTGGTAGGTTGCTAATCTCCTCAAATTTGTGTTTCTCAAGTTAACGTATGATTGAGCTGTGTCTATTGCTGACCTTATTTATCATTTACAGGCAGAAAAATGGGAAATCAAGGTTACAGCCAAGCTGATGATAGTGGCTTGGTTCTGAAGGATGGAGTTTTCATAGTTTGTACATCTGATACACACCTGTTGCCAGGAATTTTTTGACTGCCTGTGCTTCTTTAGGTCTACTTGACAGAGAGAATTATTGCCTTTGCAAAATGAATCCCTCTGTTTTCCTCAAGGTTATCACATTAAAATCTAGTTAATGGACTTTAATCAGGTAGTCTGACTGCCTTTCGCCAAACTATTGACATATTCCAGTACGAGTTGGGAATATAAGCTTGCCCTCAATTCTCTCAGGGCTGTTGTAGGTTACTGAAGTACACATTGCAAAATGAGGAATGCGATATGCAAATATGGTTTTGAATAACTTGCAGCGGCAATTATTATTATTATTTTTTGCCCTTTTTGACCTGTAATATGAACTGGTGGTGGTCAAACAAACGAGAGTAGCATATGACGCAGCCCTACCACTTGATTTCACGTCAGTCAAAATTGAGAAATGTTCCCTTCCCTTGCAAGAATTTATGAATGGCTGAATCTGTGGTTGAGACGAGAGTTGTTTTGTGAATGGTCCTAGGAAGGATTAATTTGTAGGCATAAAAAAAGAAGGATCTTCATTCTCCACTCAACCTAGAGATGACAGCACAGCACAGAACTCGTATTTTGTTGGATATTTCTTCCTGTGTAAATCTGGCATAGATGCAGCTAGCTTTCTTGTTCTATAACACTACACTAGGACTTTAAATTGTCATCAAATTTCTCTATGGTACAAATACAAACAATAGTATCCTGCCCCAACCCTAACATGTAATGTAATGTAATGAATATACTAGCTCAAGACTTGAAGTTTGTGACTTTTTGAGTGTGTAGTTCCAATCTCCTAACGAATATGCATTCAAGAAAATGGCAACGACCCACACGTATAGTTTCTAAAGTTATGGACACCCACACTTATTTAGATGATTGGGCATCCCCAATGCACGAGATTTCCATTTAAAATAACCTCAACTGTCTGGCTTTATTCCTTAATTTAGGCCCTTATATATTTCAAATAAACCGTTACAAGAAATTCATTCATTCCATTCCATGATTGCTCTAACCCACCCATTCCACACTAACAAAAACTTCTTCCAAGTGGCAACATCCGCTAGACTCGAATTAAACAATGATCAACCAACGAATTTTCTATATTTCAACTTCTGAGCTTAAAAAAGCAGGAAGCAAAAAAGAAAAAAAAAAAAAAAAAACAGAAACATGAAGGACCTAATCATATGATTCAGTGGATAGCGGTTGATATTACTGTAAGGGGATATCTAAATCACCGCTTAATGCACAGATAAACTATTGAGAATAGTTTATATATCATTCATATCTTTTGCAAAACAAAACAACATGCCCAGACCTACTCTACAATCAGCACAAGAAATGCTTCTACCGAGACCAATAACCAAAATTCCAATGGCACAAAGCTGAATCTGGCAAAAGCATTTGAGAGAACTAAACAAAATCCAGGCATCCAGATTCACTTGTTAGCCTGGAGCTTATGCAGTCCTCATCCACCTTTTGCATCGTCAGATCAGTCAATCTTGACAGAGGAGTATATCTTTCGAACAAACCAGAAGCAAGCATAGAAGCCTATGGTCCCAGTCAAAACAAAGAAAGCATATGACATGATTATCATATACCCAAAGTAAAGGATGCCTGAAACCAACTTGGTGATCTCCAATTTGGTGAAGAAGTAGAAGATGGAGTAAAGGAAAAGGTACAAGGCGGATGAGCCAGCAGTCAGGTATGATCTCCACCACCAGTGATAATCCTCACTGCATAACTGGAAGTAGCAGAGAACGATTGTAATCTCTGCACAAGTGATCAGAAGGATAACAAACACTATGAAGAGGAACCCAAAAATGTAGTAGAACTGATTCAGCCATATTGATGTCAAGATGAAGAAGAGCTCAATAAAAACAGCACCAAATGGAAGAATGCCTCCAATGAGTATGGAGAAGACCGGTTGCATGTACCAGGCTTGCTCAGGTATTTGCCTAGGGATTTTGTTTGTTTTCACAGGGTCTTCAATAGCTGGCTTTTTGAAACCAAGGTAACTACCCACAAAGACCAAGGGAACAGATATACCAAACCACAAGCAAACGAGAGCAAACATGGTCCCGAAAGGAACAGCTCCTGAAGACTGCTCCCCCCAGATTAGGGCATTCAACACAAAGAAGATTGCAAAAAGAATACCCGGGAACATAAATGCAGTTTTTAGGGTGTTCCTCTTCCACTCTGTTCCCTTGAACATTTTGTATAAACGTGCTGATGAGTAACCAGCCAATATGCCCATGAAGACCCACAACAGAACCATTGCAGTCATAAGGCCACCTCTGTTTGAGGGAGATAAGAAACCCAACAAGGCAAATATCATTGTCACAAGTGTCATTCCAAAGATTTGTACACCTGTGCCAACATAAACACAGAGCAGACCAGAATTGACAGGTGCTCTGAACACATCTCCATGGACAAGTTTCCACCCTGTTTCTTCTTGAGCCTCATCTTGAGTCTCCAACTGATTATAGTTTGCAATATCTCTGTACAAAGTTCTCATCATGATCATGGCAACCATGCCAGAAAGGAACAGGACAATCATCAATGAGTTTATGATGGAGAACCAATGGATCTGATCATCATTCATGAGAAGGTATGTGTCCCAACGAGAAGCCCATTTAATCTCACTTTCCTAAAAGAAAGACTGAAGAAGTGAGAAGCTATGTACAGAGGGGAAAAAAACTATGAAGCTTCACAAAAGGATTAAAAACAGAGTACCTGAAAGGTAACATCATATGAGAACACAATAGACTTGCCCGAGTCAACTTCTTGTGGAACAGTGTTACCCGGACTTAAATTTTTGGTGTCCTTGTTGCATGTTGTCACTTGAGGATTCTTATCATCCCATTCCTTGTATTCATGACTAATACTGTTTACAAGAATTAGATGAAAACAGAATAAAATAAGATAAAGTGGATGCAAGTTAACATACAGCATAGTTAGCACCAGTTGCCATATGATCGGGAAACCATAAAGGAAATAATTCCAAAATTTTCTACCAATTCCAATAGGATATTTCGCAATTTATAATGTTACAAGCAAATGACATGAAACAAACAACATAAGTGCGTAGTTTAAACAGAGGAAGCTTCCAAAGTCGGACGTAAGATGCACTCTAATTAAAAGCAATAAACAGACAGCAATGTGCACACATTACCTACTGTACTACATAAATCCTTAGGAGCTGAAACAAACTTGCTGCAAGCATACACATATTTCACTCAAGTGCTCAAATGTTTCTTTTCAACAAAACGACATTTCAGCTTTCAAAACTTAAGCGTAAACTAAAAAACTTCATTCATCTTCAGAATCCTCCAACACAGCTTAACCCCAAAAATGAAAATCAAAAATTTGTAAAAGAGGTAGATGGTACAAAACCTGTTAGGAATGACCTCAAACCCAACAATTCGAGCAGAATCTGTCTCAGGATCCTTGTGATACATTACTTTGAAGCTCAGGTGGTTATTGATAAAGTATTTCTCTTCTTTACTCTGTAAACCAAACAGTTGTCAAATAACAAAAAGGAAAGATAATAATTAAAGAATAGGCTGCAAAGGTAGTTGTTATTTCTAAAATATACCCCAGCATAATTTCCTTTAAACCCAACACGGAAACCATGTTCATAAGTTGTTGATCTACTGCCATCCCTCCTTTGTCTATGAACAGCCACTGGAAGGTTATCCAGAATCCTGCACATCCATTTCACAGGTATCAATACAAACAAGATTAAACTAAAATTTGTCATACAACGGTTATAAAATTAAGATATTGTACATACAAAAAAACTCTAAATACACAAAACAGACCGAAAATGCATCTCAAACTTACATGTTAACCCGATATTCATCATCAATTTTCTCTTTAAAATTCTTAGCAGATTCATCATCAAGCGTCTGCCGACAGGCCACTTTACATGGCTGCTCTTCCATCATTTCAAACTGGAGATGGATTCACAAATCAGATCCATTTCCAAGATTTTTTTTTTTTAAAAAAAAAACAGAATTCATCATGACTTTCAGTTTTCAACAACTACAATTTAAAAAAAAAAAAGGGCCACGATGCTTACAGTGTATATAGAATTCTCAATGCGATCACCTCGAAGAACCTCACCCAAATTTTCTGCACTGTTCTCAATTTTTTTAGGCGTACAATACTTCAAGTAGTAGTAGTCATATGGAAGCTGTGTCTTTGTAGATGACAACTTGTTCACTTTGACAGGGAGAGGGTCACCCTATTCAAAAGGAGAACATTCACCAATACATGTCCAAAACAAATCAAACCAGCTCTCACGTAGTAACAAGAAAGCCAAGTCAAAGCAACAATAAAAACAACAGAAGCCCAGATCCGAACCAAACCCAGAAGCCAAATCACAGATCTATAAACACCCAAATCAACATAACAATAGATCAAACCACAAAACCCTAGATCCAACACTTATTTCAACCATAAAAAGAGAAACAGAGACGAACCCATTAGCTTAAAAGAACAAAAATCGTAAATTAAAATAGCTAGAGAAATCAAACAAAAGCAAGAATTATTTAAAACGCAGGAAGGAAAAGAAACCAATGAGAAATGGGTTCTTATCTTACCCTGTGGAAATCGCGAGGAGCAACGCCAGGAAGGTAAAAGGAGTGTGCAAAAGAGACAAAGAAAAGAGCGAAGAAGAAGAAGGTTGCAGAGATTCTTTTAGTCCTACCCATCTTCATCTTCTTCATTGTGATACCAAAGAAACGTGGAAATGAAAGAGAGGAGAGAAAGAAAAGGTTTATACACACTGACTTCAAAATCTATACAAATATTTGTTTTGACTATTGCCACTCTTTCCTTGCATTTGTGTATATTTTTGGGAAAATTGCATGTTACTCCCTCATTTTTCTGTTATTTTTGTATATTCAACTCCTTTACTTTTTTTTTCTCTCTTTAAAAAATTACCTCGTTAATTTATTTTATTTGGGAGAAGTAATTTTAAATTAAAATTTATTGATGAAATATAATATTTCTATTATTACATACAAGTTGGTGCATTGGGGATTATAAAATTTTTATTATATGATCAACGGGGTATAGATAATGTTTTTTGATTTTTTTCAATTAAAAAATTATTTGATTTGATTATAACTATAAAAGCATAAAAAATTTACAATATTTACACATATTTTTAACCTCTCTTTTTTTATAAGGAGTGGTAGATATGGTATTTTTTTTTTTGAAATATATAGATATGGCATTTATATCATCAGAGATTGAATGTGATTATTAAGTTCATTTTAGCAATCTAATATAGAATAAGTGACAAAAATAGTTATATTGTTATAAACCGCATGAATGAACAGTATGTAACATATTCCCAAATAGTAGAAAGAATATTCTCAAATAATAGAATTAAAACCTCTATATAAACTGAACTTTCATTCAGTTATTAATATATAGAAAATATAAGCAAAGTTTATAGTTCTTCAAATTCTCTCAAAATTCTCTCAATATTATCCTTACATAAAATATTATTCTTCTAATTAAATACTACTTAAATCAAGTAAAAGCAATTTAATCTCAATTTTACAACAGAATTGAATTTTTTGGAGCCTTGAAAGTTGAAAAGTCAGATATGCAAAAGTTGATTATTATGAAGTTACACTTTTAACCTTAACATTATAAAATATATAAATATGTCAAAAAGCTGTTGTAAGTGTACAAAACAATTAAAAATTAACCCGACAATATATCGGGCGGAGACACCTATCATCGTTCATAAAAAAAATATTAAGTGAAAACAACAATGTGCAGATTAGCAATATACAGAGTGATAAAAACTCGCAGCTTTTTGTCAACAAGACCACCTCGAAAAAGTGGTTGTTTAACACTGGCGCATCGCATCATGTTACGGAGATGTCGATAATCTTCGACGTTTTTCTGACTATGGTGGACCAGATGAATTCAATATTAATGACAGTACAAGTTAGCAGATAACACATATTGACACTGCTAAACTCAATCACAAAAATACCTCATCTTTGGATAGCATTTTTCGTGCACCTGCTATAAAATAACAACTTAATATTTATGGATTTCTAAATTTTGTAAATTCAATAATGTCTCACTTGAATTCTTCCCCTTTCTTTTTCATGTGAACTTGAGAAGGATATGCACGCATGGGGGCGACAAAGCTTCACGGGATCATATTAATGATTTCCATTGCATTTCGAGTTTAATAAAAGCTCAAGTTAACCACACTACAACTTCTTAGAAATTTACCATTCTTCGCTCTAAGATCGGTCTCCATTGGTGCCTCAATCTTGCGAGGGCATGTTAAACCAGTAATAAATAAATAACAGTAGCTTATAGTTAGCTTAATCTTATAATTTCTTTGCATTATCTTTTAGCTGTTATATTAGTTGTTATCATTTTGTTGTAACTACGTACTCTTATCATCTCCATGCATGTATATGTTGTATTTAATCCTAACATGTTAATGAAATAATTATCACTTCCGAAAATCAAATATTGTTTATAGTGCAGATCCCATTGATGACATATCATATATCATTGATGTATCATGTGTCATTAGTGACATATTGAACATTTTTTAGCCAAAACTTTTAACAAATTTTTAAATTTAATCACATCCTTTTAAATTAGTAAAAGGTACAAAAACGCCCTTCACCTTTTTCACGGAGATTATTTAAGGGCCTAAATACTCTCCGTGAAAAATTTAAGGGCTTTTTTTTGCATATTTTTCCATAAATATTTTATTAAGTATTATTAACAATTATATAACATTTAAAAAATAGATATAAAAATAATAATTAGATATTTTAGGTTTAAAAATAAGTATATGTATCTTTAATTTTAAATTTATATTATTTTTAAATAATACAAAAGATATATACTTAAAAAAATTTGTTTTAATAGTATTTATAAATATAATAAAAATTAGTAAAATAATTACTTTATCCGTTCCAAAAAAACTTGATAGGTTTTACTCTATTTTGATGTCCGAAAAAATTGATATATTTCAATAATTTTCACTTAAATTTTCTAATATACCCTCATTAATGATTTATGAAAATAAATAAAATTTTAAATTTCAATGAGTGGATTTTTCTCCTATTCTAATACTAAAATGTAAAAGTGGAAAAACACAAGCCGTTATTGATTTTCTTAATCTTAGTGAAATTTTAAGACATTACATGTTTTTTGGGATAGAAAAAATATATAACAAATATCAATTATGCTAAAAATAATGATCATTAATTATATACGTTATATGAATACATTTTATATTATTTTGTTAGTTCAAATTATTATATTTTATATAAAAATTGAATTATCAATAATAAATTGCACAAAGTTAACTATATTTATCAATGATAATTTGCCCAAAGTTAACTTTATTAATAAAAAATAAGTGAAATTATATTTTATAAATTTTTGGGTTTATTTGATAAAAATTATTTTTAAATAAATGCATATCATTAAAAAGTTTAGGGGTTTTTTTGAACTTTGCAAATTCCACTAACATTGTCAACTAACAGAGTTAACGGAAGAGCTTAAATAACCTATGATTTGTAATTTTAAGGGTCTATTTGAGTCAAAAAGAAAAGTTTAAGGGCTTTTTTTTTTGCACCTTTTGCCTTTTTAAATTTTATGATTTTAGTTTACTTGACAAGTAGGAACACATAGCTCTTATATATGGAGCGTATAACACTTTCAAGTTGGTTAAAATTGATACAAATTTAGAAATTGTTGACTAAGTTGCTAAAATTTAAATATTTTGTTAAAATTGAAAATTCACTAAGGAGGTGTTTGATAACCCAACTTATTACTTAAATTAAAATTTTCAGCACTTATTTATATTAAGTCATGTTTGATAATACAACTTAATGTCAACTTAACTTAATCAGTTAAGTCAAAAAGCACTTAAAATAATAAGTCAAAACTTTTGACTTAAAATTTCTACTGAAAATTATCAATAGTTGTTATTCAAATTTTGTTTGCTAAAATAGTTTATATAAACTTATATTAGCATTAATAAGTCACAAACTCTTTTTTTTTTTACATTTATACCCTTTTATTTGACTTGTAATTTTATTAACTTTTATACCCTTATATATGGTTATAATTAATTTTTCAAATTACTTATAATTTAAATTGTGTATTTTTAATGATTATAATTAAAAAAACAAAATTTTAAAATTAGTTAATGAAAAAATCAATATTTTCAATAATTAAAGTTATCAAACAGATTATTGAATTCAGCACTTAAAATTTTCAGCATTTATCATATTCAGTACTTAAAATTCAGTGCTTAATTTTTCAGTACTT
>CANYLF010097894.1:0-11921 GCA_948193215.1 Bocquillonia castaneifolia
AAGATTCCAAGGATCTCTCCACCATGAGAATAGGTAATCTCTTAATCTATGAGATGAACTATGATGAAGATGAAAAGCTAGAAGCAAGTGAGAGGAAACATTGCCTTCAAAGCCTCTTAAGATGAAGAAGGTAGAAATGAAGAAGGAAAGAGTGGCCTTAATGAAGAACAACTTATATTGCTCTCTAAGAGAGTAATAAGAATGATTCAAGAAAGAAAAGGGTCATCTAGCAAAAGCAAGGATAGGAGGAAAAAGAAAGAAAGCTCCAAGAAAAGTATCTCCTCAATAAAATGCTTTGAATGTGGCAAGAAAGGGCACATTAAACCGGATTGTCCTACACTCCAAGGAAGGCACAAGAAAAGCTTTAGTGCCGGATGGGATGAAGATGAACAAGTCCCTTCTTCCACACAAGAAGATAATGGAACTAAAAATGAAAGTGAGGATGAAGTAGCCAACCTTGCATTCATGGCAATAGAGGACTCTTCAAATGAGGTAAGTACTTCTTGCTTTTCTACTTTTCATTCTTGTACTTCCGATTGTAGTAGTGACGATGATTCCAATGATGATGATCCCATTGAACTCATCAAAGATTTTAACACCCAATGCACTCGCCTCCAATGTGAAAATACTGAAGCTAAAAAACTTTGTGGGGCAAGTAATAGAGAAGTTAATAATTTAAGAGCACAAGTAGAGGCACTTAAACTTATTTTAGGAGAGCATAAAGGTCAACTACTTGCATCTCAATTCAAACTCACTTCAATGGAAAATCTTGCAAAAGAGAATGACATATTGAAATATGAGGTACAAGAATTGAGAGAATCTATAGTCAAATTTCATAAGAGCAAGGAGAATCTTGATACCTTATTAGTATCACAAAGACCTCCACTTGTGAGACATGGCTTGGGATTCAATGAATGCTCAACATCTTGTGGGACTTCTAGTACTACATTTGTTAAATCATCATCACTACATTTGTTAAATCATCATCACCACCACAAACTTCTAGTGTTGATGTTGCTATGACCAAGGGTCGGAAGCCTAAGTCTAAGATAGGAGATAGACCATTGAATGGTTCTTTGGCCAAGGGGAATAACTCCTCTCAAGGTAAACATAAAGGAAAACCACAAGGCAAGTCCAATGACAAGTCTCAAGGCAAACCTAAGGGCAAGCCAATTCCTAAGAGTCAAACTCCAAAGAAACATCACACAAGGCAAAAGGCCTTGAGCAAAAAGACCTCCTCTCCTAATGTTCAATGCCATTAGTGCATGAAACATGGACACATTAATGTGTTTTTCCATGTTAGGAGGGAGCAACTTGGCCTAGGCACTTTCGTTAATGCTAACTCTCAAGGACCCAAACTTGTTTGGGTACCTAAAACAAAGAATTAATTTTCTTTTGTAGGTATGCTTGAAAACATCAATGGGAGTAAGCAAATGGTATCTTGATAGTGGATGCTCCAAGCACATGAAAGCTAAGAAAAGTTTATTCTCTAAATTAGAGATGGAAAATGGAGGATCGGTAATATTTGGTGACAATGCCAAAGGTAAGGTAATTTGCATTGGCACAATTGGTAAAGATTCCTCTATTTGTATTGAAAATGTGCTTCTTATTGATGGTTTAAAGCATAACCTCCTTTGTATAAGTCAATTGTGTGACAAAGGTTTCAAAGTTACTTTTGATTTTAATACTTGCCTAGTCACAAAATCTTTGGATGATGAAGTAGTATTCAAAGGCAAAAGAACCAACAATGTCTATACAATTGACCTATACAACCTTACTAACCAAAATGTAAAGTGTCTTGTGTCTATTAGCAATGATGCTTGGCTTTGGCATAGAAGGCTTGGACATGCTAGCATGGACTTAATTGATGGCCTAAGCAAGGGGGAGCTTGTAAAAGACTTACCAAAAATCAAATTCTCCAAAGAAAAGATAGGTGGAACTTGTCAAAAGGGAAAGCAAGCTAAATCTTCCTTCAAGCCAAAGAATCATGTAAGTATGTCTAGACCACTTGAATTACTTCATATGGATTTGGTTGGACCTTCACAAGTAGCTAGCTTAAGTGGAAAACACTACACCTATGTCATTGTTGATGACTACTCTAGATTTTTTTGGGTTGCATTCCTACTTATAAAAGTGATGCTTTTGAAACTTTTAAGTGTTTTGCAAAACGTGTTCAAAATGAGAAAGGCTATTTCATAACTTCCTTGAGGAGTGATCATGGAAAAGAATTTGAAAATGAAGCTTTTGAAAGCCTTTGTTCAAAAAAGGGTGTTTCTCATAATTTTTCATGTCCTAGAACTCCTCAACAAAATGGTGTTGTTGAAAGAAAAAATCATACAATGATTGAGATGGCTAAAAAAATGCTCAATGAATATAGTTTACCAACTTATTTTTTGGCGGAGGCCGTCAATACATCATGTTACATTTTGAATCGTGTTTCTAAAAGACCTATATTGAACAAAACACCTTATGAGCTATGGAATGGTAAAATACCCAACATTTCATATTTTAGAGTATTTGGTTGTAAGTGTTACATTCTTAATACTAAGGATTATCTTGGGAAATTTGAATCTAAAATGGATGAAGGAGTCTTCTTAGGCTATTCTAACTCAAGCAAAGCTTATAAAGTCTTTAATAAAAGAACTCTAGTTACTGAAGAGTCCATGCATGTGTCCTTTGATTAATCTATAGTAAACTTGATCTTGTGGAAGGTAGTGCTTCTTGTGATGAAGTTGTAGATGACCTTGAAAAGCTCAATATTGAAGGAGCTGGATCTCAAAGTAAAAATAAGATTGACAAGGAGGATCATTCACAAGAACAACATGCGTTTAAAAAAACAAGAGATGATCAAGCACATATGAATCACCAATAAGTGAATAGAGACCTTGCAAGAGATTGGAGATTCTCTAAGGATCATCCCAAGGACAACAATATTAGTGAGACCTCTAAGGGTGTAAGTACTCGAAACCAACTTAAACTCTTAGATTCTAATCTTGCATTTCTTTCTCAAACTGAGCCTCAAAATGTTGTTGAGGCACTCCAAGAGGAGAGTTGGGTACTTGCTATGCAAGAAGAACTCAATCAATTTGAAAGGAATAAGGTTTGAGACATAGTACCTAGACCTAAGGATAATCCAATTATTGGTACTAAATGGGTGTTTGGAACAAATTGGATGAGCAAGGTCAAGTCACTAGAAACAAAGCCATATTGGTTACCAAAGGGTATAAACAAGAGGAAGGCATTGACTACGATGAGACATTTGCACCCATTCCAAGATTAGAAGCCAATAGGATTCTTTTAGCATTTGCATCATTCATGGATTTCAAACTTTTTCAAATGGATGTTAAAATTGCATTTCTAATCGGTTTCATAGAAGAGGAAGTGTATGTTGAACAACCTCCCGGTTTTGAATGTTTTGATTCTCCAAATCATGTTTTCAAACTAACTAAAGCCTTATATGGTTTAAAACAAGCTCCTAGAGCTTGGTATGAAAGGCTTAATTCATTTCTTTGCAAAACTAGTTTTGAAAAAGGGAAGGTTGACACTACTCTCTTCATAAAAAGACATAAACATGACATACTCATTATCCAAATTTATGTTGATGATATTATATTTGGTCCTACTAATGAAAAACTTTGCCAATAATTTGGTAAGTGTATGACTAGGGAATTTAAGATGAGCATGATAGGAGAGCTCAAGTTCTTTCTAGGAATTCAAATCAAGCAAGGCAAAGAGGGGATCTTCATGAATCAAGCCAAATATACTAAAGAGTTGATCAAGAGATTTGGCATGGAAGGATGCAAGACAAGTAAAACCCCCATGAGCATAACAACCAAATTGGACAAGGATGAAAAAGGTAAGAGTGCAGATGAAAAGAAATATAGAGGTATGATCGGCTCACTTATTTATTTAACTTCATCTAGACCCGATATTATGTATGCTACATATATATGTGTTCATTTTCAACCATGTCCTAAAGAATCTCATTTGCATGCTGTCAAAAGAATTTTGAAATATTTGCATGGCACAATGCATTTAGGACTATGGTATCCTAAGAGTTTTTTATTTGACCTAGTTGCATACTCAGATTCGGATTATACCGGTAGTTTGATGGATAGAAAAAGTACTTCCGGTACTTGTTAACTACTTGGCAATTGCTTAGTTTCTTGGTGTTCTAAGAAACAAGTTAATGTTGCTTTGTCAACTGCTGAAGCCGAATATGTGGCGACGGGTTATTATGGATCACAAGTTTTGTGGATGAAATAACAGTTGAAAGATTATGGTTTAACTATTGATCATATTCCCATCAAATGTGATAATACAAGTGCTATAAATCTGTCAAAGAACCCAATTCAACACTCTAGGAGTAAGCACATATATATTAGACATCATTTTTTAAGAGATCATGTGCAAAAAGGCATTGTTGTATTAGAATTCATTGATACAACTAACCAATTAGCTGATATTTTTAAAAAACCTCTAAATGAAGAACGCATGAACTTCATTAAGTGTGAACTAGGGATGCTTGATGGATGCTCTCTTTAATTTTCAAATGTTTTAAGATACTTGGTTTGAAATCATATCACATATGTTATAGGACTTAATATGTAACCCTTTTAGCTTTCTAAATAGCTCTTAGGACACATATAAAGTGATAAAACATCTAATGGCTTATTTTGGCGTAAGAAATCTTGATTTTAGCTCAAAAATTATTTTGAACCTCTCAGTCACATGGAAGATTCTACAATCATGCATGCGACCTAAGGTAAACTTTGACAAAAAAATTTTGATGCTTCATTGCGTGCAATGTGACATGCATCACCTACGTGATGTGATTCTCCATTTTTGATAAAGTTTTTCTTTCTTTTATCACGTGGAAGATTTGTCCATCACCTACGCGATACAACCTTCCAGAAAAACCTAAAATTTTGCTTTGATTCATCACGTACAAGATCTTTATATCACGTACATGATCAATTGTCTTTAAGTTTTTCATTAGATTGATCGCGTGAGTGATGCTCTCATTCTCCACGTGATCGAGCAAAATTTTTTAACAAAAGTCTCTGTTTCATTCATCACCTACGTAATCAAACCCATCACGTGCATGATGAAACCTATTTTTCAAAATGTTCCTGAGTTTTTTGAAGATCACATCCGCGATCCTACATTACGTGTGTGATACTCTATATTTTTTTTAAAAAATAGTCATTACTAGCCATTGTGAAATGGCTAGTTTCAATTTTCTCCTTGATTTTCTGCCATAATAAGCCTAAATACATCTATATATACCTATTATAACATATGTGAGAACGTTTACAACCCTTTATCTCAAACTCAAGGCTATTTTCTCTAAATTTCTTCTCTACTCCTCCCTCCTAGCCTTTAGTTCATCTATTTTCATTTCATTTTATGCATTTTCATAGCATCATAAACTGAAAATGACTAAGAAGCAAAGAGCTAATAGAAGTTTACTTAATGATCTAGCCAAACATCCTCATAAAAAGGTAAAGTATACCAAATCTCCAAGTGAAGATGAACCCATATCTGCCCCCCTTTCACTAAAACAAAAGGAAGTCCCCTCCAAATCTTATCCTCCACCTGCAATGAAGAAGAAGACAATAGCAAGAAAAGATAAGGGTAAGGGAAAGATGGACGATCTGCCTAAGCCTCAAGAACAACCCCCAACCAAAAGACCAACGGGGATTGTCATTGGTGCTTCTCCACAAACACAACCTGCTCGTGCAAATGCTTCAAAGACAGTTGAAGAATTCCTACAAGGAGAAGATTTAGAGGAATACCATAGGCTCAATGAAAAGGCAATCATTGAAACTAAGAAAGTGGCAGAGGCAGCCATCAGAAACCTTGACATCAAGGATGAAATTGAAGACTACCTTCAAAACCTGAGCTGGACTACGTTTGCTAGGCCAAAGTATAGTGGATATAAAAATCTGACTCTGGATTTCTTTTCTACCTTTGAAGTGCACAAAAAGGGAGACAAGGAGCTGGGTCAGTATGCGTGCAGGTTTCAGCTTTTTGGGAAGAAAGTGGTTATGCCAAAATTGGCTTGGGATGCCTGCTTTGGCTTCTCTAAGGTAGGCATTGCTAATTTCAATGAATCAGAATTGGACATAAGGAAATTTTTGAGAGAAATTTCTGCTTCCAAGTCTTTTAGACCAGCTCTCTCTCCATTAAAGTGCCTCAATACCATTGGACTTTATGTGCTTCACAAGATCATCTACAACACTGTCTTCTACAAGAAGGATGGGAATGACAAGGTAGCACAAAAAGACTTGCTATTTATGCATTGTGATATCCACGACAAGCCTATTCAGATAGCCTACTTCTTTATGGATGACCTACTTGCTCTGAGTGGCAAAGGATCAGCCATTCTAGCTGGCTCATTCATTACTCAGATTGCCTATTTCTTCAAATTCGATCTTGAAAAACCCCAAGCATACCCTCTTCTTGATGAGCTTAGACTTGGGAGAGGCCTTTTAGACATCTCATCATACATCCACAAGATGAAGATTGTAGTTAAAGAAGGGGATAAATTTGTCTATCTTAGGGCAGTGGCTAATGAAGACAAAGGCAAGGAAATTTTAGAGGAAAAGAAAAAAGATTGAGGCCACTAAAAGTGGAAAAGAGTTTGTTGAAGGTGAAGGTGAACATGAAGGATAAGCTAAAGAGGAAGAAGAGGAAGAGAATGAAGGTATGAAGAAAGTTGACTTGATGTTCAACACTCTCAACAAAATGGCTAAGATGATGCTTGACACTAGAAAGTAGTAGAAAAGGGTGGATAAGGAGCTGGCTCAACACAACATAGAGCATCTTAGGATTTCTAGAGCTATCCAAGAAATCAAGCAAGCTCAAAAACCACCCAAAACCAAATCAACATCCTCCACCTAGCTCTTAGTCATTCATGCATCTCATCATCATTTTTCATGATTTTGTGAATGTCTATATTTACTTATCTTTCTTAATTAAAATTGATTATTTATAAGCTTAATTTTTATATTTTTGATTTTTTTTCCTCACTCTTGTTTGTTTTTCATTTGACAGAAGAGTAGAATTTCTGGATTCCATTTCTATGCAAGAGAGAAATGGATTGAAATTAATCTCTTTATCTTATGCACAAGTTGAGGGGGAGCAATCTCAATCAACTCACACACTCAATTTAATTCTTTCATCTTTAAAATTGTTTTTTGGTTTACAAACTCGAAAAGGGGGAGATTGTTGGCCTAAATGTCTTCTATCTAACCTATTTTGAGCTTGACAACCTCCCCTAAGTATTTAATCAAGTTTCTAAGTGTGTAGGATGAGTATCAAAAGGAAAAATTCAATGCTTAGGAAAATGACCTATAAATCACGTGCAAAATGGTATGGATCACGAACGTGATCAACATCACGAGCACCATCACCAACTTGATTCAGAACTTGATGAAGATGAGAACTCTCGGGAGCTCTAGACTAAGTCCCATCGTGCCCGTGATTAGTAACATCACGCACGCGATGGACGTCACCTGGAAGATGGAAGCATCACGAGCTAAAAGGAGGAAAAACACAGCTTCTGTGAAAAACTTCATCATGCATGTGATGAGCCAATCACCTACGTGATGATGGAATTTTATGTACTTGCCAGAACCTACCATTGATCACACAGAAGATGATAGGGGTCACGTCAAAGATGTTTAATGATCACTTGAAGAGTTACAGGGGATCACGCACGTGATGAAGACCATCACCTACGTGATCAAGCATCCACTAACCTCATTTTTATGAAATATTCAACGAGCATTCATCACGCCCGTGATCATTTTCATCACCCACGTGATGCTCAAATTTTTATAACCATTGGAGGAATTTTCAAGCATCACGCATGTGATGGAATTATCACCCACGCGACGGACACAATCATTGCTTTTGTTTAAATATTTCTATCCATTGGAAACACCTTGATTAGTTTCTAACAGCTAGTTTCTTGGGGTTAATGGCTATAAATACCCCTCCTAATTGTGTTTAGATATAACACACATTCTTAGATAGCCAAAACTCTTGCAATTTATTTTCTAAATTTCTTTGTAACATAAATTCTTTTATGAATTTATTGTGTATAAGTAGATAGAGCTCTAGAGCATTTGTTGCTTGGGTTGAGTGATCTTTCTACTTTATACAAATGTCAATATCTATGAAGATTTTGAAACTCTTAGGTAGGTTTGGTGTTAGCCTTGTAAACACTAGGCTTGGTGTGAGCCTTTATAAACACTAGGTTTGGGGTGAACCTTGGTAAACTCTAGGCTTGGAGAGAGCCTTTGAAATTCTCTTTGTAAAGGTTAAAGATAGCCTGTTAAATCTTCAATGTAAAGGCTAGAGAGAGCCTGTTAAATCTCCTTGTAATCCATTTGTGGTAGTGGAACCCCAAATTGTGTATTTAGGAGAAGTGGACGTAGGTCAAGAGTTGGATCGAACCACTATGAATTTCTGTCTATTCTCCAAAGCAATTTTTAATTTCTAATTCTGCACCAATTAACCCCCCCTCTTGGGCATTTCAATACACAATCTTCATATATAACACTTTGAATACCATTAAGAATTGCATCATTATCAATCACATTTCACCAAACCTATCGATCACTTCTTCATCACCACCGTGCACTACTCATTATCACTCATAACGCACTCCAAAACTTCCTCAATATCTGTTGATCATCTTCATCAATTTTTCTTATGCATTTGATATGCATCCATCACCTATAAAGCACTTAGCAAACATATTAGCACTAAGACAATGTTTTGCATCATCAAAATCACTAATGGATCCTTGGGGTCAACAGCACAAAACTTAGATGAATCAAACCTCACCACTTAACAAAGTATACTGATCTAAATGAATCAAACCTCAAAACAGAGATGAACTAAACCTCACTTCTTGATAATGAAGTTTATTAATCAAACCTTGTAGCAGAGATGAGCTAAAGCTCATTACCTGATACAAAAAATAGATGAATCAAACCTCACGATTTTAATTGAACTTTACCTTTACCTTCCTACAATGGAGTCAAATGATGGGGAAAAACACAAATTTATCACATGTAGAAGAAGAAATGTCATTGACCAATGATAATGATGGAAACAAAAGATGTATTCAAATTTGATATGCTTCAGGTCAAATACCATTTAAAACATGTTTAGCTAAGCAAAGTTTTAACTTCTCAAATCAGAATGACATTATATGAATCTTTCCTACTAAAAAATCCATCATGTTCAATTTGTAGCCTCGTGTGATATGAGATGACAAAGCTGTGTTATCACTTTGGCAATCCAAAAGAATTTCATTCATGACAAGGCAACGAAACATACAATCATTAAACAAATCATTAAGATGATGAAAATGAATTGGCCAACACAGCCAATAAAGCTGTCAAAGTCAGAAAGGTTTGTGCTTGTTGTTCTTGGAAGAATCATAATTGTCTTTTAATGCTTTTCAGACGATAATTATTTTCTCGCACCATAGAATAAATACTTTTAAGTGTCGGAGCATTGGAAGACTGAGCAGCTTGTTGGATGAGTGGAGGATTTAAATCCTCTAAAACAACATTAGACCATGGATTAATCTCTTGACCTCCCATTGTCTCAAACTATTCCATGGGTTTTTTTTCCCTTAGGTCTACTAGGAGTCTACTGTTTTAAAGTTGTCAAAGACAAGTGATAAAGTATTGAGCTAGGATATGGTGTTCTCAAAACATATTCAATACGATCCAAATCAATTACAAAGTGCTCAAACACACTTTTCAGAATGCCACCATATGGTAGTGAAAGATCTTTCTAGACAATAATAGACATGTAAGATAATATTGATCCAGAAAGATTCACTGGTTTTTTTGATAACATCATGGAGATGAAGAACATGTCATGTTCAGTTATCTTGAAATACTGAGGATCTCTTAGAGAAACATTATAGAAACACAGTTGATGAATGACTCTAGAGAGAGCTGGGAGTTGATCAATAAATGGGATGTAATGAGACTGAATGGAGTCATCAAGCATCACAATCCTAGTCTGTTCTATAGGGGAAAGTGGATAAAAACACCAATTTGACAAAAATTGAACCCCCCATCCATCATAGGGAATATTCAAGATTTTTACCAGGGTAGATTCAGCTAGAATGATGTCTTCACCCATAATAAAAGTTCAAAGAGTATGAGTGTTGTGACTGAAAACAAGATTAGTATAGAACTGCTTAACTAACAAAGGGTATATTGGCTTACCATTAATCAACAGACAATGCCAACCTTGACAATCAAAGAAATTCAACACTCCATACTTCTCTAAGAGAGAAATAGCAACAACTTTTGGAACAAGGACATCTTTAACAAATACCATGTCCCATTTGCTTTGAGGACTGCTTTTGTTTTGAAGAAGAAGGTTAGAGTGAGGATTTGGATTCATGTTGAAGTTTGTAAGAGTAAAAATGGCAGTGATATGCTTAACAAAAATAGTGTTTGTGCGATCTCAATCATTTAATACAAGCATGTATTTAAACTTTCATGAACCAACAACACCTTATTAACACTTTTTCAAAGAATTTGACAAGTCTATCAATAATGTGTCGATTCACATGTGAATGAGATTCTTCATTATCTCGAGGCAACCTGACCCACAAGTAAAACAAATGCATTGCATGCATGTGAATGGCAATAAATATTATCACTTACCTTGAACCATGCTCCTCAACCTCAAGTTGTGTGTACGATTATGTGCATTATTGACTAAGGACATCTCTTGGCTGGCTCCGCTGATGGTACAGTCTGCCACTGCAAGTTGTCCTCAGCTTATGTTTCCCAAACCTCGAGTTATGAGCATCATTATGATTTCTAACCAGTGTAAATCATGGATTACAGACATCACTTAGCTGGCATCTGTGGTGGCATAGTCTGCCATTGCAAGTTGTCCTTAAGTTAATTGGCTCTACCGATAGCATAGCCTGCCACTACAAGTTGTCCTTAGGTTGACTGGCTCTACTGATAGCATAGTCTGCCACTGTAAATTGTCATAAGGCTGCATTTTCAAACCTTGAGTTATGAGCATCATCAGCGTAAATTGTTGATTACAGACACCACTTGGCTGACATCTATGATGGCATAGATTGTCCTATACAAAAACAAGAGAAAAGCATATGTTAGTTTTTCATACATAAATTATTCACATTCTCTGATATACCATACAACTATCGTTATCTTTCTCTAAAGACATCCTCTTCTATTTCTACTATTCTCTAATGAATAAGAGGAAGATGATCACACACATTTCACAATTAGGGAGTGATTCAGGTTTACTCCAAAGTGATCCTGACTTCTCATCGAAGACCGCAAGCTATAGGATAAAAACCTTTAATAAAGAGCCACTTCTCATTCCTTGGTACATAGATGATGTTTCTCCTTTTGAAGAATGTGGATTATTAGAGTTCTTCAAGCTCCATGAATGGTTGCATCTTCTTATTGATTCCTGTCCCATATATCCTGATCCAGTAAAGTGATTATATGATAACATCAAGAGAAATCCAGAGACTGGGATCATCTGATCTCAGGTAAAAGGTCATGTCATTACTTTAGAGGAAGGCTCTTTGGCCAAGCTACTAAACATTCCTGCTTACGGATGGGTGGTTAATTCTGTGCATGATTGGACTAAAAGTCCATTTTCCCCTCTAGAGCAAACAAAAATCTTTCTCTGTGATGAGTTAAAATAGGAAGCATTTGTTCCACGTGCTATTGATATCCCATTCCAGATTAAAGTGATCCAAAACATGTGTTATCGCATCATATACCCATGAGATCTAGATGGGGTTCACTGCAAGCCTTATGACATGTTCCTTGTTTCCATGCTACTGACAGGAAAACTAGTCAATCTGCCTAGGTCCATGTTGT
>CANYLF010097921.1:0-14778 GCA_948193215.1 Bocquillonia castaneifolia
AGAAGTCCAGGCTTCGTAATTCTCAGTCCAAATATCATCTAGGACAATCAGAAACTTCTTCATCGATAGCTTTTCCTTCAATTTTAGCTGATGCCAATTCAAATCCTGCTTATCATCGGCTTCCCCTGATAGAATTCTCTTAGTAATTTGAAGGACGTCGAAATCTTCACCGACAGAAACCCAACCTTTAAAATCAAACTGCAGGGATGAGGTGTTATTGTAGACAAGCTGAGCCAGGGTCGTCTTCCCAACGCCTCCCATCCCAACGATGGGAATTACAGAGAGTTTCGCGTTGCTTTCTTGAGCCTTCAACAGTCGAAGTATCTCCTTGAGATCATTTTCCCTCCCATGAATCTCTGCTTCATTCACCAAGCAAGTTGAGGGTAGTCTTGTTCTCACTTGATGACTGCTCCCCCTTCTGGTGGACCCTCCCAAATGCAAATCATCTTTATCTTTTAAGATCTCATCCAATCTACCACTGATTTCCTTTATCTTGGAATCCATTTCAGCACTGAACATAGCAGCAGTAGTAACAAAACTCATACTCGCAGCAACATTAGAGAAGATTCTTGGCACCTTAATTGCACGAGAAGTTGCAGGTTCTGCTTCGGCCTGGAGCTTGCGGCGCTGAGCCTCAGTGGCAAGTTCATCAAGAACATCATCCACATCATAAGCCAGGTTTCTGAGGTCCGTCACCCATGTCTTCACAAGCAGGTTGGTCCACTGCTGCTCCCCTGCAACATCAAGCACAGCATAGATTTTCTTCAAGTTCTTCTCCCATTTCTTGAGTTCTTCCAAGATTCCCTTTTCGCGTGCATACTTGATCAAGTTCATGGAAGCGAACTTGTCAAACAGCCTCTCAACGGAAGTTTGAACAATAGAATTCCCAATAGCACCCCCAAAAGCAACCCCCACAGCACCTAATGTTGTCATGGCAGAAAGCTAGAACAAAGAGTTTGAGTGTTCAACAGAAATGGATTGGCAGAAAGCAAGAACAAAGAACTTGAGTGTTGTGTTTAAGAAAATGGATTGGGATTTCTGTGGTATTTGTTTTGGTAATTATGTGAATTGTTTATTGTTAGAGTAAACTTAAATTGTCTACACCTCACAGCGCCATTTGCATTTATTTTATTTTTAACGTTAATTCCCCCTCTAATTTTCATTAAATCAATAATTGAATACTCCCAACACAATGTTATTAAATTGGGGGGTTAATTCTATAATTTAACATTAATCTCTCTAACCCTAAGGTGAAGATTTTCACACTCCATTTATTTATAACTACCCTCCAATTTAATATCAATAGATTAATATGTCGATTTATTTTCCTTTCCTTTAAAATTGATGGTATAAAATTAAAAATATACTAGTGTTATGCCCGCGCGATGTGCGAGTTGTACTTTTTTTAGTATATATTTTTATAGTATTATGAATATAAAATTATAGGTATATGTTGTTGTTGAATAATTATTATAGTATCCATAACGTTTTTTTTATATATTTCACTATTTTTATACTAAAATTTTATATTATTAAATATTTTTCTATCATTAATATTTAATAGTTATAGAATTTCAAAGGTTTTATATATGTTTAATTTTTTTTAATAGTATTCTTACTGTTTAATGACTATAAAATTTAAAAATTTTTAAGGTTATAACATAATATTTGGATGTTATAAAAACTTTATATATTCTAACTTCTGATATTCCATAACGTTTTTTTTATATCTTTAGTAATTGTTAAAATCTATACTCTAATTAAATGAATACTATTAGCTATAACCTTCCATTTTTTTAGAAACCTTCCAAGTTAATAGTATTATTAAGGCACAATAGCATTTTAAGGCCTGAACTTTAGGCCATTTTTTAAATATAGCCCCAACTTCAAAAAGTTTCAGTTAGTACCTCGTACTTTTTGAATTGATTCAAATATAGCCAACTCGATTTTGGCGTGTGTTTTGGATGAAGTGGCTTGCTGACGAGGCATGTGTTGCTGACGTGACATGTGTTTTGGCTGACGTGGCTTGCTGATGCGGTTGCCACGTCAGTCAAAACACATGCCACTTCAGCACATGCCACGTCAGCAAAAACACATGCCACGTCAGCCAAAACACATGCCACTTCAGCCACACATGCCACGTCAGCAAGCCATGTCAGCCAAAACACACGCCAAAATCGAGTTGGCTATATTTGAATCAATTCGAAAAGGACCAGGTACTAATTGAAACTTTTTAAAGTTGGGGCTATATTTGAAAAATGGCATAAAGTTCAGGCCATAAAAGGCTATTAGGCCTATTATTAAATGAAATAAAACATGAAACTATTCAAATTCTACAAATTTAGAGATATAAATATAACCTTAAAACAGTTCAAATTCCACAACTATTAAAATTAATAGTATTGTTAATTAAACATTAAATATGAAGGTTTTGAAATATATAACCTTCAAAGTTAATAATGTTATTAACTGAAATCAAATATCAAACTTTTCGGATTCTAGAAATTTAGGGATATGATAGTTAATTAAACATTAAAAATAAAAGTTTTCAAATCTATAAGCTTCAAAGTTTTATTTTGCCACCTAAGATTTTAGGATGACGTGACACAACTCCTTTTTCTACTTTTATATTAAAATTTTATATTATTAAATATTTTTCTAATCATTAATATTTAAGAGTTATAGAATTTCAAAGGTTTTATATATGTTTAATTTTATTTAATAGTATTCTTAATGTTTAATGATGGCAAAAATTAAAAAGTTTTAAGGTTATAACATTAATATTAGATGTTATAAAAACTTTATGTATTCCATCTTCTAATATTCCATAACGATTTTTTATATCTTTCACTATTTTTATACCAAAATTTTATATTATTAAATATTTTTCTATCATTAATATTTAAGAGTTATAGAATTTCAGAGGTTTTATATATATTTAATTTTATTTAATAGTATTCTTAATATTTAATGATTATAAAATTTAAAAAGTGTTAAGGGTATAATATTAATATTTAGATGTTATACAAACTTATGTATTCCAACTTCTAATATTCCATAACGTTTTCTATATCTTTAGTAACTTTGAAAATCTATACTCTAATTAAATGAAAACTATTAGCTATAAGGGTTTTAATATCTCTATAACATTTCAAGTTAATAGTATTATTAAATAAAATCAAACATGAAACTATTCAGATTTTACAAATTTAGAGATATAAATATAACCTTAAAACAGTTCAAATTTCACAACTATTAAAATTAATAGTATAGTTAATTAAACATTAAATATAAAGGTCTTGAAATATATAACCTTCAAAGTTAATAGGGTTATTAACTGAAATCAAACATCAACTTTTTGGATTCTAGAAATTTAGGGATATAATAGCTAATCAAACATTAAATATAAAAGTTTTCAAATCTATAAGCTTCAAAGTTGATAGTGTTATTAAATGAAATCAAATAAAAAAACTTTTCAAGTTCTAAAAATTTATGGATATAATGGCTACTTAGACATTAAATGTCTTTAAATCTATAACCTTCAAATGTAATAGTATTGTTAAATGAACACAAATAGTAAAATCCTAACACTCCTACATTAACTATCAATTTATAAGAAGGAAAATAGACGTTAGGAATACGATAGGCCTTGACACTTAAATGATAAACAATAAATTAAAAATCATTACAAATATGAAAAGACACAAAAAAATATTAAAACATGTATTAAGATGTTAGGAATATGAAAAGACACAACATATTAAATGAGCCTAATAAACATTTCTACATATGAAACTAAGAAATCTTACCCTAAAAAGGGAAAAAAAACCTATGTGTCATGTCTTCACTAAATGACCTATCCTATGTGGTAAAATGGAATTCCTCACAAATTAAGAATTTATATAGACATTATCATTTATAGAATTTAATTAAGAAAAATCTCCATATCCAACAAATTTAAAAATTATTTTAATCTAAAATACACATTAACTTGCTATAGTTTGACTGAAGTGATGATTTTCTTTTAAGTCTCTTAATAGCTCCTTCGGCCTTATTTCAAAAACTCTAATAGTCACATCTGGCCGTTCATCTGCGGTTTGCCCATTGATGTCTTCTATCATATGTTGAATTTCTGGCCACTTTAGGTTACATGTCATTGTTATGAATAGATCGGGATAACCGCATGAACATGTGGCCATGGCATCTTTGTAATTTTGGATTTTGTTCCATGGGGGCTTCCATTGAAAGAAGAAGGCAAAATAGCACATTTTCCAATTCATTTCGCATCAGTGTCACCCTACTGAACTGCATCCACCAATCCACTTTACAATTCAGCTCGTAATTTTGGTTGGTTGTTTTTCACCTAATTTAATCTTTCTTGTTCAATACAGCTGTAAGCATCAACTACAAACTTGTGGAAAAGTCTACCGCCACGTAGTAGTGTTTGGCCTTCACTATCATGTTGTTACAGTCTAAATGCATAGTATTCCCTTATAGTTAATTTCTTTCTTTTCCGTGATATTGCATTCGAAGAAGGATCCCCATGTGAGAGATTTCCAAACAATACCCATCTTCACCATAAGGGAACAATAATGGATATTGCATTGCCATAAAACTTGGATACAATTCACTAATCATTTGCAAAACTCCACTATTATGTTGAATAACAATATCACGATGTTCATTGTCAGGATCAAAATCTCCTACTACTGATGCAGCGACTTCAGACGCAAAAGGCAAGTTATATTGACGTCCATCACGTTGTCTTTTACAAATCAATTTCAGCTTTAAATCTGACACATTAGAAGTTTATAGCATATCTTTTGCAAAACGGAAAGATTGGACTAAGACATTATTATCATTTAACATCGTAAGTAATCCTTCAATTATTTTCACATCAAGACTACTTAATCTCTTATTAGAGCTCATAGCTTTAACCCTATTGTGAATTTCATTATTCGTGTCATAAATATAGAGCTATGAAAATTTAGGCTTACAATCAGGTTGTGGCAACAATGACGCAATAACCAATGAAGCAAAAAATAATATGGACCACGTCTAGTGTTGATGGCACTATCAACATGTCCTCCCATAGAAGTAAAGTTGAACATAGAATTGTAACCTCTAATACCTTCTCGAAACATCTTTAATACTTTCTCACCATGGTAGTCCATGAGCTTCTTAAGAAATTCAGGACCATGTTTTAGCAATGGTAGTTGGACTTTCCTATTCATGCAAGACAAAGAAAATTTTAGGTTTGAGGTTTCTTTAGTCTTTTGATTCCTTTCGTCATATACCAAAGGATTGCTCCACAAAAATCACATATGCAACATGGCTTTCCAAATGTCCAACCCTTAAGCTCATAACCTATAAAGAAAATAATGTATATAATGTATTTACATTAATTATGGAGAAATTAAAATTATATTCTCAATTAAATAAGAAAAAAAAAATTTAGGAAGACAATATTTTTCAAAAAAGAATAAAAATAATCTTATAACAAAAAACTAAATTACCTTTCGTTTCATTTCTCAAATTAATACCATGAAGTTTTTGCATTTTCAAATCTAATGCAATTCGTCGTCTCAATCTTGCTTGTTTAGAGGCTAAAATTCTCGAAAGTCAATCATCATTTAGGGGAAAAAAACATAAACAATTATGCAAATGTAAAGCATCAGAAAATAATAATATAATTGTTTGATATAAAATTATATAACATTCAACTCATGTAGTCTTTTAGTCGACTTGTGGAACTTTCTTCTCTTCAAATCTAGTGCCATTCTTCGTTGGAGTCTAGCCTTTTTATAAGTTAGGATTTGAGAAGCTCTTTTATAATCTAAACACAAAAATGAAAAAAAATAATAGAATGAAAAACACATTTTTATATGAGGTATAGTAACTAAATAAATTGGAAATTTTTTTTGAGAGATTCACCTTGTGAGAATTCACCATCGTCCATGTGATTGATGTTTCCAATTCTTAATAAAAATGATGACAGCTCAAATTTACGTTTCATATCTAAACAAATATTTCAAAGTATTTTAAATAGAGAAGAAAACTTGCAAAGGGAAAACAATGAAGCAAACCAAAAGAACAAACCTTCACAAACTATCAATTTATAGGAATGAAATTATCAACAGGTTCATTAATGCATTGGAATATCAAAAGACAAATAATAAAAAAATGTAAGAAATATGAAAGGTCATAATATTTAAAGGATAATAATAAATTTTAAAAAGTTATAAATATAAAAAGATAAAACTATTTAAATATTTACAATATTATTAACAAATAATAAATACAAAACCCTTCAAATTCTATAACTTTTAAAAATTAACAATTAATAATACATGAAAATTTAATAATAAAAATATTTAATACAAAGAAATAAAATAAAAAAACCCATACCACATCATCCTAGAATCCTAGGTGGCAAACAAAATTTGCTTACAATTTAGTTATTTATATAGATATGGAGTCCTTTATTTTTTAATGCATTCCCAAGAGTAAAAGTCATTTGACACCTTAATATATTATAAATAATACAATATTTCTCTCGAATTTTATGCATATTCTATTTTTTACTCCCTATTCAAATAAATAATTAATTTATTCACATTGAAAATCACAATTTTTTTAGGATTTTAATAGTTGCTCCAGAAGTCAAGCAATCTATTTCCACTCCTTTTCTCAAATGAAAAGCCAACACAATTTTCAAAACACAATTTCAAAAAAAAAAAAAACTACTATTCCACTCTCATTATTTTAAGAGCCTCACAAAGAGGCTTTTGGACATGCTCTTAGCATCACCAAGAGCCTCCTTGTAAGGCTCTTAAATTTGTGAGAGTGGAATAATAGTTTTTTTTTTTGAAATTGTGTTTTGAAAATTGTGTTGGCTTTCCATTTGAAAGAAGGAGTGGAAATAGATTGCTTGACTTGTGGAGCAACTATTGAAATCCTAAAAAAATTGTGATTTTCAATATGAATAAATTATTTATTTATTTGAATAAGAAGTAAAAAGTAGAATATGCACAAATTTTGAGAAAAATATTGTATTGCTTATAATAGTTTGAGGTGTGGTATGAGGAGCATTGTTGGTGATGCTCTAATTTTATTTTTGAACTTTATAACTTTTCAATTATACTTTTTTTAAAAGATTAATTCCTTTATTGCATAGAATTTAGGCTATTTATTCTTTACTTACACATTTAATCAAATTTAAAAATAATTAAATTTCTTATAAAAAAATAATTAAATTTAATTGAATTTTCTATTTAAGGGTAAGTCTAAGTTATAAATAATTTGATTATTTTATACTTCTAAACTCTTATTAAAATACTGTTTAATATAGTATCTTTGCAAACTTATCTATTTTAATATTATTTTAACATCATGAATTGGTGGAAAAACTTTAAGAGCATCTCCAATGCAATGTTATATTAGAGTGTCAATGCTATACTTAAGCATTATGATAGAAAAATTAACTCCAATGCAATGCTATTTCCTATACTAAATTTAGTATATGTTATACTTGATGCCAAATTAGTGCCAAATTTGGCATCAAGTATAACATATACTATATTTTGACATTAAATACTAATTAATCATTTAGTTACAAACTTACCATTAATAAATTTAATAATATTTATTATTTTTTTTATCAAACTATAATTATTAAAGAAGATATTTATTATTTTACCTATTAATTATGGTAACTCTATTCAAAAAAGAAATTAGTGAAATTTTTAATTAGAATGATTACTATAATAATCTATTAATAACACTTATTTTAGCATTATACATTAAAGTAAAAATTAAAATCTTATGTCAAATTTAATATTTTGCCATTTTTTATGCTGAATATAACATTAGAAATGGCATCTGGGATGCTCTCAAAGAGAACCATTTGAAGACAAAAAAAAAAAATGAAACAAAGCATCAAACATATCAATAAAAATGCATACTTGGTGCATAAAAGTGTGATTGTTCGCATTCTTCATCGTAGGATTTATAATGATATAGCCAAAACACAATTTAAAATAAAATCCCTCTACGAAACCAGACAGTCATACACTCACGTTTCTTAATTAAATTAAATTATCCATATGTCTAAAAGAAAGAAATTAGAAAGGTTCTAAATTATGAAAATTGAAACAAAAACATCGCAAACAACTTAACTATTGCTGGCAGATAGGAAGCTTTCAAGTGTCAAAATTTCATCAAATCATCAACTAAAGTATTAGGTGTACCAACGAGCTGTTGAATCAGTTGGCAAAAGCCACTGACAAGAGAGTTTCACTTAAGGAAGATCTCAAGTTCGAGCCTTATCCCCACTGGGAGATGGTTGCTCCAATTGGGGTTTCTTTCGACCGGAAATTAGTCTGGGCAACCGTAAGGGATACTCTAATAGTTCATCACCTATCAAAAAAAAAAAGTATGAGGTGAAGCCGTGGAAAGGACTACAAAGCTACGGATAGGATTGCAAAAAATCAACAATCAGTGATTAAATAACGACTCTATTTCATTTCCTTCACCATGTTAATAACTAAAAATTAGAGTTAATAATTCTTAATGTCCCCCAACTTATGTGGTTGCAACACAATGGTCCCTAAATGAAATTTTATATTATTAAAATACCCACACTTTTAAATATGTAATAACTAAAGTCCATTTGATCAGAAAAGTAGAGAATGTTTGGTGAAAAGTTGATGTGGACTGCCATGTACATTAAAATTAAAAATAGAGATGACACCTTATAAATTAACACTTGAGTGAAAAAATATCATTTGTTATATTTCATAATTTATTGTCATTTCAGATTTTAAATATCAACAATTAAAATATACTAAAATTATTTTTTAAAAAATAAATTGTTAATAAATTTTATAAATTACAATAGAATGGATTAACATGTATATGTATATAATTTTGTCATATTTTAATATTTAATATTTTTTACAAGTAATAATTGATATTTAAAATGAAAATAAAATATTAAGAATTAAAATATGATAAATTAAATTTAAATTCTAATAACTAATTGTGTTTTTCATAAAAAAACTAATTTTTGCAAATATGATAATATTTTAATATATAAAATTTTTATATGGATTACAATTGATAAATTAATTTTAAAGTAAATAATATTACGAGTCAATAATTAAATAATATCATAATATTTTAAAACATAAAATTTTCACATGGAGTACAATTGATAAATTAATTTAAATATAAATAATATTATGAGTCAATAATTAAATAATATGATAAATTAACCATATAAAATATTTTATATACGATATAAAAAATATTAAAATAAATCACTTTTAATTCATAAACTTTTATAAAATCACTTTTAATTAATAAAAATCAAGAATTTTTTGATAAAATTATTCTTAAAAACAACTAAATTTAAGTTAATTTATTTAGAATTTAAAAAACCTTAAATAAATTATAATAAATAATAAAATCATTAAAATATGTTATAAAATTCTAAAAATACAAATAAAATTGCTAAAATTACCATTTAATTACTCTAATAAATTATTAAAAAAAACTTAACGAAAAAAGTGATTTTGAAAATATTTGATGACATTATTAATAAATTTCTAAAATAGTACAACATTTTCACAAAAAAAAATATTAAAATTAGTTAATTTTTTTACAAAAATATTCCTAAAAATATTTATACAATGTAATAAAATTTTTATCATATTGAAGATAATAAATAAATTAAATTTTCTAAAGTATCAGTTATAATATTATTTTTTACTTAATAAAAATTATTAAAAATTCACAATTTTTTATTTTTTGAAATTAAAAAAATACTTATCAAAAAAATTTTAAAAAATAGGAAAATTATTTTTCATAACTAGATCTTAGGCTAGTTCTGTGTACTTTTTGGGAATTTCTTTTATGAAATTGTAATAATTTTATAAGAACTTTTATTTTTTTATCAAGAAAAATAATTTTATTACTAATATTTTATAAAATTTAATTTATTTATTTTCTTCAATATGATAACAAAAATCATTACATTGTATAAATATTTTCATTATTTTTTGTGTCACGACCGTACAAAAAATTAGAAAATAATTAATTATACATTACCACATCATAAATCATATCATTTGCATTATATTTATATGTGATACATTCTATAATATAATGTGGTAGAAGAGTATTATGTGTAGTAAAGTTTATGATAGTTAAGTTAGAGTAAGGCCCTAATTGTAAGAAAGTTAAAGGAGTTATTTGTAGCATAAGTTTGAGTGAAGGATTAATGGGTTAGTAGGATTTTTATTTAAGGGTGTATGTGAGAGTGGTTAAGTGAAAAGTTAATAATAATAATAATAATAATAATAATAATAATAATAATAATAATAATAATAATAATAATAATAATAAAAGAGAAAGTGGAGACTTACCCGTTACCTTACTCATTCCTATCATATCTCCCCTTATTTCTATATTCTTATTCTCTTTCCCCTACCTTCTTCTTCTTCCTCTTCTTTTACTTGTTGCCTCTTACCGTCCATCCATAAAAATTTACCAAAAATTTTTATTTAAAGCTTAAGATTGAAGGAGAAAATTAAGTGAAAAATAATTTGAAGGTTAGAAACTTGATTATAGTAAACTCTTACCTTTGTAGTATTTTAATTAAATTAGGGTTCATGTATAAATTTGGGAAAAACATGATTTTAAGTTGTAATCATGTTATTGAGACTTGATTAAGCATGAATTATGTATTAATTTGTAAAAATAATATTATTTTGAGACTGATTACATGAATTTCTTCAAAGTACATATTGTTGTTTTTAGACTGTGTAGAACAGCCTTAGAATTTTGACCATAACTTGAGTTATACAAGTTCAAATTGGATGAATTTTATGTCTATGGAAACCTTAGGATGTGCTCTACAACCTTGTAGAATTTCAGAAGAAAATTCATCAATTTGGTTGGGTTTTGAAGCTCAAACTTTGGACTACTCTGTTTATACGGTTTTAGGAGCAGTTGTATTAGAAAATTATAACTTTATTTATACAGATGATTTTGAGGTGATTCTTGTTGCTACGGTTTCTAATTTGATGAAAGTATAACTTTGTAAAATATCAGAATTTTATCAAGTGTATATAATTTCTGGTGAATTTTTAAATTCAACACATATAAGCTGTTTACATGTACATACATGTTGTCATGTATCATTCATCTCATGCATCATATTAAATCATGTATAGGTATTCATTTGGTGAATTTGGATGTTGTAGGCAGATTAATGATTATTATATATATGTGTATGTTTGTTTATTGAATTCTACTTTGAATTGATAATTAAATCTATGGCAATTTAGGAAATGGGGGAAATAATTCTGTTTTAATAATTATGTGTTATGTGTGATTTTAAGTGTGTGTATGTTATTGAATTTTAATGTTTAGGTGACCCTAAAGGCAAAGGAATTCTTTGTGAGGAAAGGGTAACTCAAACCTTTGAAATTGCTTGTGATTTGGTAAGTATTTAGCTTGTTAAAAGGTAAGTTTGTTGAGTGAAAAATTCCAACTTTGATGTGTGTTGTATGTGTTGATTGATATGGTTTTGAATTTGTGTTTAACATATGATATGCGTTGTGGTATTGGTTGGCTAATTGGGTATGTGATTGTATGTTGATTTGGTAAGCCTTGATAAGTTGAGCTATGGTTGTAATAATTATTGTTATTGTGCCAAGTTGAAATGGGTTGGATTGACTCGGGAAAAATGGATTATGTGATTCGGGTAAGTTGAGTCGGTGGGATGGCTGCCTGTTTGAGAGATGGCGAGACTGAGCTGGTGGGATAGTCTCGTCGGTGGCCACCTATTCACAATTGTGAAAGAATGAGGAAAATAATTTGGTGAGGATGAGTTATCCGCCCTGTCTTGTGATTGAGTTGTGTATTTTTTGTAATTTTTGTGTAAATGGTTGCTTTGGTATTTTGTATTGCGTAAAGTGCTGGTTTATATACATTATCTTAATGTGAGTTTGGATGACTTCTACTTAAAGTGCTTGTTATTTGATTTGCTAAATGTTTATTGAGTAGCCAACTCACCCCTTGGCATATTTTTCAGGACATTTTGCTAGTTAATTGTCGACACCGTGCAATTCCTGCATTTCGCATCATCAAGCATTTCAGGTGAGCCGAAGGAGAATACATGTTGCACAGGGGCATTTTGGGAATGTAAAATATGAATATAAAAAATGTGTGATGTAGTTAATAACCTAATATGTGATATGTAAGGCTAACTTGATAACCATAAATATGTTTGATGTTGGTTTACAATTTACCTTATGGATTGAATATGTGTGCTTAACTTAGCTAAGTTAGAACTTAACTTGATCTTATGTATGTCTAGTGTTTGCAAGATTTTTGTATTAGAATTTGAGTGGTAATCTAGTTATGAGAATGTGAATATATGTTACCAGCTTCAATGATGAGAAGTTAGAGTTAAAGTACTACCTAAATCACTTATCGTACTGTCTCAAATTTTGGGACTATTTTACCTCAGTTTGTGATGTAACTTGAAGCTAGTTAATCAACAATATTTCCTCTAAATTTTTGACCATTAGATACCTCAATAAATCCCCTAAAAACCCTATAAAATTCAGGCCAAAACTAGTTCGTTTAGGTGGTGAGATAACCTAAGATTTCAAACGTAAATTACGGTTCTATTTTTACATAATTACTGCCCCAATAGTAACTTTTTTGTATTTGACTTTTATAATTTTTCTAAATTGATTTTTAAGGTCTATCTATGTATATTATTGGAGAATATAATGTTATATTGAAGAAAAAGTGTATAAATTGGCTAAAATTATTCAAAAACTACAATTTTTTTCAACCCATTAGGAATTTATGATAGTTAAAATTTTGATGTTACATTTTGAAAATCTTTCATAATTTTAGATTTTTGTGAAATTATATTACTTGTTTAAAAAACTTTATTAGTAATCACATAAAATAATTTAGATATAATTTTTTTTACCATTAAGTAGTTTTTGATAATTTATTAGACTAATTATTTGATACTTTTAGTAAATTTATTTGTTTTTTTTATAATTTTGTAACATATTTTATTGACTTTATTATTTTATTATAATTTATTTGAGATTTTTTTAAATTTTGAATAAATTAATTTAAATGTTTGAGAATAATTTTATGAAAAACTTATTAATTTTTATGAGTTAAAAGTGATTTTATAAGAGTTTTTTTTTGATAATTGTTGTTATCCGGAGTATTTCAGGCCCAATTTTACGGTTGCCCAGACTAATCTCCAGTCGAGAGAAGCCCCAAATGGAGCAGCTCTCTCGAGACCTTGAGCGTTTAGCTCACAAGCTCAGAGGTCTTTAACCATCTGAACCACGCTCCTTTAGTTGATTTTATAAGAGTTTATTAAGTAAAATAAAGTTTATGGACTAAATTGAAATATTTCCTTACAAGTCAACCCTTTAACTTGTTGACTTACAACAAAAGTAACGCGGAGGAGGTAAATCATTGGATGGAACAAAAGTGGGGGTTTTTAATTGACTAAAAAAATACATGAGGTAAATCATTGTCAGTGACAAACCTCAAGGGGACGATCATATTTAACCCTTTTTAATATTATTTAATTATAGTGTTTAAAAAGATTTACTAATTAGGCAAAATAATAATTTATATTGTTATATATGTGTCTATGAGTAGTGTACCAAAAAAATAAAGGTTATTAAAAAGATCTTAATATATTAAATTATAATTCTTAAAATAAAATTATGTTAAATTTTGAAAAATAGTTTTAAAAAATTGATAATATGAAATTGGAAAGAAGAAAATCCTAAATTAGAAAATTATGTTTAAAAATATTAAATTAATTAATTAAATAAACGTTTATTTTATTAAATTAATTGTGTAGGTAAATAAAATTTATTTCCATATTTTTTTATTACAAATCATATACATATATTTTAAATAATTAATTACATTCCATAACAAAAATATTTTTTTAGTCAAAGTATAATATAAGTTTAAGGATCAAAATAAATTATTTTTTACAAATTGAATCCTCAAAGTCCTTAGTGGATTAAAAAAATAATAATTTAAGGGCTTAGTATAATACAAATAATTGTAAAAGGGCTTAATAGAATAAAATTAAAGTACAGGGGCTCAATAGAACAAAGCATGAAAGTTGAGGGATTTAATAATGAATTTTGCCTAGAAAAAACTTAATGAATATCGGTTGACGTTTTTTATAACGATTAGTTTAGGGGAATGCATAACCCGATCGAACCCGACAGACCAAACTAAAACTGAATCAAATCGACGTAACTGCTTGATAGTATGGGTCGGTTTCAGTGCTTTGGCTGTCGGGTACCGAATATATATATATATATATTATGTCACTTATAATCACAACTTCCTATGTGGTTTAGTGATGAAAGTCTTCTACTTACATCCCTGAGGTTAGGGGTTTGATCCCCAAGTGCTGCATGTTAATTTCACCCAAAAAAAAAACCCAAAGTAGAGATGATAAAACGTACCCTACCCATAGGAATCCACCCAGACCCTACCCAGTCAAACAGAGTAATACCCGATTTGACCGGGTAATGGGTACGAGTAGTACTCATACCCAAAAAATATCATAGGGTACGGGTAGGATATGGATAATATACTATCATACTTATACCCTTACCCATACACTATCAAAATTATTGGGTTTTACCCAAACTCATACCCATTACCTATTACCCATATATATATTACTCTCTTTTT
>CANYLF010098007.1:0-12478 GCA_948193215.1 Bocquillonia castaneifolia
GCGTGTAAAACCTCATGTCTTTATTAAATTTAAATAAAATAATAAAAATATATGTTAATTATCTTAAATATTAATTTCAGACAAACAAGGATATTAGTTTAAACTAAATACTAATTTGATTTACTATTATAATTTAAATAATAAACAATACATGTGATTAAAAGAATACTTTCCCTATTTTTACTCTAGCAACTAATATCATAATCTACTTATAACCATATTTTTATGAAAAGGCCATATTTTAGTGTATTTTTTTTACTTTTTTATAAAATAAAATTAATCGGGAGCTTAAAAAAAAAAGAGAAGAGAAAAAATAAAAATCGGTACAGTTTATTGCTAATAATGAAGCAAATAATAGCTATTGTTTTTGTGGTATGATTTGCCGGATTTCCACAAAGGTACTTTTGTTTTCTTACTTGACATGTAGTTCCATTATTGTACTAAATTGAGATGCTATTTAGCATTGATTGTGTCCACTTGTTTACCAGCATATGAAACAATTTCTTATAAGTAATTATTCTCTTTAAATGAATTTTTACGAGGAAATTTTTTAAGTATTTATCAATTTTTAATCTTATATAAAGTTATTGGCATAGACAATTATTGTTTAACATCTTTTTATTTATAATTTTGGTCATGTGTTTACAAAAGAAATTTTTTTTTTTAAATTGATAGATTTCTTTTAGGTGACATGTATATACACACGGGCTAATAGCCTCATATGGCTCGAATTTCATGTTATTTTTCACATATAGCCTCAACTTCAAATACTATTAATCACTACTTTATACTTTTCGACTTGATTTAAATATAATCAATTTAATTTTAACATATGTTTTGACTGACATAACTGACTGACGTGCCTTTTTTTCTACACCTGTCATCTATGTCACGTATGCAGGCATAAAACTCATGGTTTAACCACTTCTGTCCCATTTTTGCCCCCTTCCTTCTTTAATTGCCTTGATCTGTTCGGATATTTTCTGTCCCTTGGAGAAAAGACGTACCACTCATTTTCACCATAAATTGCCATTTTTGCAACCCAGAAAAAATTAAGTATTTGATCTATATTTTATTATTATTTATAGATATCTAAAACATTTGTTCAATAACTTAAAATATATACATACCTAGAAGCTGCCATGGATCATAGTTGTAAAGACCAATCTCTGCAATTATTGGAACAAAAATTGATTGGCCTGCACATTTACGACACAAGTAATGATTCACCGATTCATCATCTGTTGGATGAAATCTAAATCTAGCTGGTAAATTTAACTCTGCTCCTTTCATTTGCTACTTTTGATTTATTTTTCTTTTTAAAGGGTTGATTCCTCTGTGTTTTTATCTTCTTTTTCTCATTTAATAAAAAATAATGATTACTTCTGTTGTTGTTGCTGCTCTGCTGAAGACTCTGTTCTATTTTCAAGATGAAGCAGAGTAAGACATGAAGACTAAGGTTTTATAAGGGACCAAGAAACAAAAATATTTAAAAAATTAAAATATTTCCTTTTTAGCACATGGGGTCGTATCTGTATAGTTGAAACGTGGGTATCGTCGTATTCTCTACTTAGCTGACCGCAGCTTAAGACGGTGACACTGTTTCTCTTCTTGAAGTAAAGTATATCTATTCGACCCATTGTTGTTTCTCTTCGAAAAAACCGATCCGTTGAAATTGAAACAGCTACAACTGAAAGAAGATTTGAAATATGACTCTTGAAAATCTTCATCTTCATCATAATCATGGGATTCTCTTTCTGCTAATGGAGATGCTAGTGATGAAGTTTCTCTAACAGGCCCTGGCACTTCTTCTTCTAGATTATCCATGATCGGCAAATGAAGAAGAAGAAACACCAAAAGAGGGGAGGGGCAAAAGAGGGAGAAGCTTATACGTAAAACAGCATCGTTTCATGTGTACCTTGGGAGGATTTTTTAAGTTAAACGGTGAGTTTTATGCCTGCAGACGTGGCATGGACAGGTGAAGAAAAAAAGGCACGTCAACTAGCTACGTCAGTCAAAACATATATGTCAAAATCGAGTTGGCTATATTTGAATCAAGTTGAAAAGTACAAGGTAGTGATTGATACGATTTGAAGTTGGAGCTAAATTTAAAAAATGATCTAAAGTTCGAGCCATATGAGGCTAGTAGGCCTATGCACATTGAATTTCCTTTATCTGTTTATTCTTTTAGTACATTTCTGTTATATGCCACTTCATAATCTATAGAGAATCCTATACTTTTTATTGATAAATATAGAACTTTTAACTAAATCACATGGATAAACTCTATCTGATATTTAAAATCAAATTTGTTTCTACCCTTGGAGATTGATGAGAGAGTTAATATTGTATCTGTTATTATTTGACGATAATTTGGATTATTTAGTTTTTATGATTGTGTTTTAAAAGAAGGGGATATTCACATGATTGATCTATGAGCGTGTTGTTATAAAATAATAGAAATTAAATATACAGTTTAACATATTTACTCGAGTAATTAATTTAATCAATATTCAAAATCATCTAGTTTGTAATTACAGTACACTCGAATACCCGAAACTGGTTTGTAGAAACATCTCCATTGATCACGATCTCAGTAGATGATGACATTTCTCTTGTGGTATGACTACTAGAGTCTCCCACTATACTACACACTCCAAATCCCAAGGCGCAGCCATGATCGTGGGCCTTCAGGACACAATCGTAAGAGTTAGGGCATACATGTCTTTTCACTTCTTTTTAAATTGCTTTCAAGGGAAGTAAGTGGGTATAAACTACATATAATAGTTAACCACTCAAATCTGAAAGGTTTGAAATGTTTTAAAACCTAAAAACTCTCCAATTTCTTAAAATTCTTATTTTCTCTCGTTTAATCAAACATCCTTCTTTCTCCAAGGATTTTATATCTTCAAGTTGATTTAGCAACCATGCTCTCCTTTGTTTTCTATTAAAATCTTCAACTTTTCACCTGCATTTTCACATCTTATCACCATGAGTTCTCCTTTAAAGGCAAGGGTTCGAAGGACAAAGCATGTTGTTAATCCTTCAAAGGGGACGAGTAAGCCTCCTCCTCTAGACAGAAGATCAAAGAGGGTTTGAACTTCATCTTCCTCTACCAACCCTCCTCAATAACAACAGTAGCAACAACAAGAGAGTTAAGACCCTCCCTCACAAATCCTCCCTACTCAAGTGCCTAGGACACAAAGGACTAGCACAACTCAAACAACAAAGATGGCTGATGAACAGAGACAAAAGATGCAAAAAGTTCATCTTCATGCATTCGAGCCATGTCATGTTATCTGTAAAAAGATACTTTGGCTAGACCTAATAGTGATAATCAGTTTATGGGATGGATTGATGCTTTGAGGTAGAAAACCTTCATTAAGATTCCTAATCTTCAAGACCATGCATTAACTTGTGAATTCCTAGCCAATTTCTATGTTTACCTAAACTCTAATGCTTCAAAAGGGCATTACTCAACCCAGTTTAGCATTCAAGGGAACCAATATACCCTCCTCTATGAGTCTTTTTGTAGGGTATTCTATCTCCCTACCATTAGCTACACTACTTACTCGGATGAGTTTGATGCCTATGATTTTTAGGCAAAGGTGACTACAAATTCTCCGGCTTGGGAAAGTAGCAGGCACGGGCCCTCTTACCTTTCATCTTTGCCATTATGGTTGCTACAAAGGATCATTGCCTACCTTGTGAATGTTAGAGAGAAAAGTGTGGGAAAGGTTAGCAAAATGGACTTGTTTTCAGGTGGTGTACTCTAGAGGGAAAGGAAGTGGAGACTGCTAAGTTCTTCATCAACAACTTACTCCAAATACCAACTCCAAGGATGCCAAGGTGAACGTTCGTGCCTTTGTCTCCTACATTGCTCTAAGAATCAATGCAATCAAGGAGATAAAGGAGATCAACAATGGGGAGATTGCCTGTATTTACTCCTTGACTATCTTCTCTAAGAGGGAGTACTTGGCTTTCAATAAGCCGACAAAAGGTTTGCATATTAGGGAGGAGCTAATAGAGGTTGAAGACCATTTCAGCTGTCACAAGGGACAAGGATCTAGTTCTTAATGTTATTCAAGGTGAGGGAGTGGCCATGGGGACCTCGGTATATGAAGTCGATGCCCCAATTAGTGATGAAAACTTGGGAGATGATGAAGAAGAAACGGAAGTGGATGAAAAAGGTGATGAAGAATGGGATGAGGAAGATAGGGATTACCAACCGGAGGGTGTACTTCTAACCTCTGATGAGTATTTTGATAGTTTTGGTGCTCCCCAAATCAAGTTCAACTAGTTCACATAAAATTATGAGAGGGACATCAACAATTTGAATCTAAGGTTTGACACCTTTGAAACAAGGACTAATGAGTGCTTTGATCACTTAGAAGGTCGGTTTGATGGACTTGAGGCTCTCATTCGGGGAATGTGCTTTGGTCGATTTTCTCAACGTCCTTCCAATGCTTGATAAGTTGGAAGACCACTGCTTTTGATGTAGCCAAAGGGGGAGAAGACTTATGCATTGCATCTTCATATCATCGTATGCATTGAATGTTTTATGGATGTTTTCAAGTTGGCTTGTTACATGGATGTTTTTAAGTTTTATGCTTATTGTCTTTGTTTATACTTTGAACTATGTTTTATATTTCGCTTTGGTTAGTATTATGGCTTAGTTCTGTTGTCCTAAGTTTGAACTTATGCTTTGTGGATGTTTTATATATATTAAGTAGGGCTAGCAATTCGGGTTGGCGGGTCATAAACGGATCGTGTCAAGACATGGGTATAATAGAAAAATGCTCAACCCAAATACAACCCATTTAACTAATCGTGTCAAAATTCTCAACACTAACCCGGACACGTTTATTAAATAGGTTATATGGGTCAACCCATGTAACCCGTTTAATGTTACACGTGTTATAACGTGTTAAAATGTGTCGTGTTTATATTACACATTTAACCCGTTTTAACCCGATTTAACAATTCCAATAAAAAAAACTATTAAATTTTAAAAAATAATCATAATTAATATATAATTACAAAAATTATTAAAACAAATTAAGTATATATACTTTTATAATCATTAAAATGGTATAACTAAAATTTTGATATATATTAATTATTAAATTTATTTATTCATATTATTTATACAGGTTTAAACGTTTCATCGGCGGGTTAGGCAGATTGAACCCGTTTAGACCTAGTTTTTCTTCATGTCATAAATGGGTTGACTCGTTTATGACCCGAACCTGTTTAGCCTCAACCCGAACCCGCTTAACTCCGTGTCGTGTCGTGTCGTGTCGTGTCATGTCGTGTCGTGTCGTGTCGTGTAAATAGGTCGTGTCAAAAATTGCCAGCCCTAGTAGTAGCCTAGAGCACTTCAAAAACAAACAATTGTATAATAGCTTACTAAAAATGAAACTAGGTGAACTCCAATACAGGAGACTAAAAAAAATTACCATAATAAAAACGATCAATCTGTAGTTATGGGAAAGAAGATGTTTTTGGTTAAAAAACTTAATTCAAACAAAAAATTCCCAATTATGATTACCACAATCACAAGATTCAATAATTCAATATATATGATCTAGATATTAGATAAAGAATTATTATCTATTCAAAATCTAAGACTTTAATGCCACATTTAATATCATAATATTATAAGAATCATAATCAAAACATCAAAAAATCATGAATGGTCATTCAGAGCTTGAATTTCATAATAACGATATAAATAAACGATTAGGTTTCTTACCTTCAGCAAAATTCGATATAATGAAGAGCGCTATCTACGATTACAATTTTGGTAAACCGGTTTCTTTCCCTCTAACCATCCTTAATGTAGTAGATAGCTTGATAGATATCCCCTACTTTGGTTTTGTTTACATTTTTTTTAATGTGGAAAGAGGACCAAGTTCATATACTTTTATTATCATTAAATCTAGTACGTTTATCAAGTACTAATATTTAATATACAAGGGCGGAACTACATAGTGAATATGATAGGTAGTTGCCCACCTTAAAATTTTTTCAGGTAATATTATTAATTTTGTCTAATTATTTACTTTTTTTAGAAATTTTTACACTATTATCCATCTTAAAATCATTATTTTTCTCATTGCTTGCCTTAAAATTATTGCTTTTGTTTGTAATAGATTTAGATCTAGATTGGGTCCATTATAGATAGTTAGATACTTCACAAATCCTCCACTTCTATTGATTTATAAAAAATTCAAATATGAATGTTAGCCATCACGCTATAAGTTTGCCCCCCTAGAAAAAATTTCTAGGTCCGCCACTATTAACTATTAAAATAAAAAAACTCTAACGGTTTGTTTGGTATAAATGAATTTCATGAAATTTTGTGGAATTTATTTTCAAATCCATGATTTATGTGTTTGGTATAAATAAAAATTCATTTGGTACACTATTTTTATCAAAACTTTGGAATTGGATATAAATAAACAAATAAACACTAAAATTGAAAATGAATTGAATTCCACATTAGAACCAAACACAAACCCTAAACTAAACTTAATATGGACTTATCGAAAATATGCACCATAATTATCAGGCCATATTCTAGGAGGAAAACATTGCATAATCTGGTCACATTTTGAGGAAACAAAGCATATATGAGAATCCATCAATAATTATACTTTCTGATTGACTACAAAATGCAGAGGCAATATTAATGCACGTACATACTTTAAACACACATATATAATTGAAAATCCTTCCAAAATCTTTTCATTAAGGGTTGCAGTTTTTAGAGTAGCAGCCGTATATATTTATACATAGCCCCTCAGCGAAAATGATGGCTGGCAGGAAGTCGAAATATAGATTCAACACTTTGAATGGCATGGGCATAACGTGTGTGCTCTGCTCTTAAATAAACTGGGGCCCTTCTATACACTTTATCCTTTGCATTGCCAACTATATTTCTTACATCCCTATTCCAATTCAATTATATGTAAGGGTGAATTATTCCCAACCTGAGTTTTAATCTATTCTATTATTATCCTTGTATTTTTAATATTATATTATTACACCATGTGTTTTGAAATTATTATGCTAAAAACCCACTGCTTACACTTTTAGTTATTAATTAACAATTTAAAAATTATTTTTTTTACTAAATAACAATTTAAAGATTTAATTTTAAAATGTATTATGGTCTATAAACTTTAAATATTTCCAAACTCATCTAAAATCTTTTATCTAAATATCGAAAATAAGATATTTTAAATGTTTTTAATTAATTTTTTATTTAAATATTAAAAATAAAATTTTTTAAATGAATTTGAAAATATTTAAAGTTTATAAATCAAAATGCATTTTACTTTTATCAAATTAACTCTTTAATTTGTGAAATAATAAGTAAAAAGTGTGTGAAAAGAGTTTTTAGTATAATAATTTTAGAATACAGGGGTGTAATAATATAAAATGGGAAAATAGTTTGTTTTAGCCAAAACTTTGATCAAATTGTCAGTTTTAGCCAAAACTTTAAAATTTGTTAGTTTGTTCCAATATATTTACTTTTTGTGTCAGTTTTAGCCAACTTAAAAAGTAATAAATATAATTTGCAGCATATTTAGTCCAAAAAAGTTAATTGCGGATATTTATTCTCCACCAAACACTCAAGTAGGAGTATATTTAGAAAAAAAAAAAAAAGACTATATGCGAACATATATATGAGTCAAATACCCACTTAAAATAGATATAATGTTTGAGCGTGGATAATTATTTGGAATAAAATTTAAATAATCTCAATCAATTTAGAGATAATTTTTAATCATTTGGAAGGTTAGAGAGTTTATAGCCTATATGACTTAATTTGTTTCTAAAAAAAAAGATTGTCTAACGAAAATATTAATATAAATGGAAAACTATTTTTTTTTTTGGGAAAATTGTATTGTTTAGCTAAAACTTTCATTGAACTGTCAATTTTAGTCATTTTTTTAAAAATTTGACAATCTGGTCCAACATCGTTTCATTTTATGTCAATTTTAGCCAACTTCAAAATTATGTTGGCTATTGATGATGTGTAACCTGCATTGATGATATGTAATCTGCAATTAATGAATGATATGTCCGACAATTTTTAGCTACAACTTTTAAGAAATTGACAAATTTAGCCAGAACTTTTAAAATTTTATCATTTTTAGTCTATGTGGCAACTAAAAGCATACGACTTTTACACACGTGGCATGTGACATTTTCAAGTTGGCTAAAATTATCACAGAATGAAAAGATGTTTGACTGAATTGTCAAAATTTAAAGAAATAACTAGAATTGTCGGTTCATTAAAAGTTGTGGCTAAACAATACATTTTTCCTTGTTTCAATTGTAAATTTGAAATTACTTTGTGGGCTTAGATGTATTCGATATATGTGAGTTTCTATTTGACCATATTAGAGTTGTTTCTGATGATAAATTTTCGGATAATAATTTTCAAAGAATATTTTTTATCCAAAAAATAAAATAATATAAAATAATTTGTATTGATGTACTAGTTGATAAGGATAGCTTTGTTTTACTTGCGCATTACTCTTACTTGGGCACTACTTTACTTGTTTACCACTCATGTATTACTTTACTTGTTGACTACTCTTGTATAGGTTTCTTGTTCACCACTCTTGTATCCATATATATATTGGTCATAATGCAATAATAAAGGTGTGGTTCATTTTCCAACAATTCAACCTTCACATGGTATCAGAGCCCCTTAGGGTTTAATAACCAATTTCTTTTCTCTTCTTCTTTTTTTTTTTTCACGATGACCTCCACCGCTAGCTCCCAAATTTCGACTTCTCTTACCTCCACCGCGTCAGGATCTTCTGCTCTTTTTATCTCGACTAGCGTGTCTCACCAACGTCCTACTAAATTAAATTCTACTAATTATTTGCTATAGAAAGCTTAGATTTTTCCTCTTTTCAATAGCCATGATTTTACAAAATTAATTAATGGCACTTTTCCATCACCTATTGAACTCATTGATAATCAACCTAATCCTGATTTTACTTTAAGGTTTCGACAAGATCAACTTGTCTTGAGTTGGATTATAGGATCCATATCTGAAAAGTTTGTTTCACAAATCATTGGTGCCACCACAGCTCTTGCCGCATGGTCCAAACTTGCCACCACATATGTTTTTGGTTCTAAAGCACAAGTTCGTACCGTCAAAGGAAAATTTTTCAAACTCTCCAAAGAGAATGCTGAATCTATCACACAATATCTTCATCGTGCAAAGCATATGTTCGATCAACTTGCTGCTCTTAATAGTCCCATGACTGAAGATGATCTTTTCAGGTAATTGTCAACGGCTTGGGCATGCCATTTTGCTCTTTTGTTCAATCTTTTGAGAATCATCTTGATGATGTAGGCTATATTGATCTTTTTGGTCTTCTCCTTAGTGAAGAAGAGAACCTAGCCTATGACTCACCTTAAGGAGTTTGTTGTTCTGACTGCTTTGTTTGCTCAAGGTAATTCATCTTTTCACTCCAATTTCATGTCCTTAAGAGGTAGGGCTCAACGATGTCGTGGCCGTGGGCGATCTCCATTATAGCCTCGTCCTACCTCCTTCACACCCTATTCTCCTTCCATCTTGGACCACTACCACAGTCTTTGGATAGAATGTCACAACTGTTGGGGCATGCTCATCTTGCCCGTCAATGCTTTACTACACCTCGGGGTCGACCTCCACAACAACAATGACCAACCTGCAATTCCTACCATTCTTTTCCTCCACCCGTGACACACTATGCTAACACCCATGTTCAGCCACAGCCATGGATATTGGACACTGGTGCTTCCCAACATCTCACTCTTGACCTTGAGAATCTCTCGCTACATTCAAAATATCATGGTCCTGAAAATTGTCAAAATTGGCAATGGTAAAAACTTATCAATTTCTCATGTTGGTAAAACTTCCTGTCGTGTGAATGATAATTTATTTTCTCTTCATAATATTTTACATGTGCTTAACTTTTGTCCTAATCTACTTTATGTTCATTCTTTTACTTTCTCAAATAATGTTTCTGTTTTCTTTCCTGACTATTTTGTTGTGAAGGATATCCCCACGAGACGATGCCTGCATTCTGGCCTGAGTAATTCTGCACTTTATTCCTTTTTGTTGCAACCCGAAAGTGTCAAGTCCTCTTCTGCTCATGTTTTAGTCACCACTGTTAATCCTTGGCATGCCTGTTTAGGTCATGTGAATTCTAAGTCTATCAGTCAAGCTCTTCGTCAAGCTTATATTCCGTTTTCTTCAAATTTAGAAAATTCTTGCCATGCCTGTTGCGTTAGTAAAATGCATAGATTTCCTTTTCCTCGTTTTGATTATCAAGCATCTAGTCCTTTAGAATTAATTTGTTCTGATGTCTGGAGTCCATCTCATGTTGAGTCTGTCAATGGAGAACGTTATTATGTTATCTTTTTTTTGTCATTATAGTAAGTACTCTTGGATTTATTTTATGAAATATAAGTGTGAGGTTTTTAACATTTTTATTAAATTTCATCATCTTGTTGAAATTTTTTTTAATCATCCTATTAAGCAATTTCAATCGGATTGGGGTGTTGAATTTCAAGTGCTAACACATTATTTGCTTAATAATGGCATTACTCAGCATAGTGCATGTCCTAAAACACCATAACAAAATGGTTGCGTTGAAGGAAAACACCGCCATATTGTAGAAACGGGTCTCTTTCTCTTGCAACATTCTTCTGTTCTAAAAAAATATTGGACACATGCTTTTGATACTGCCACCTACATCATTAATCGACTTTTAACCGAGAGCCTTCGTAATTTCAGTCACTACTCTATTCTACATGCCAAGTTACCCAATTATAATTTTCTTCATGTCTTTTATTGTCTCTGTTATCCCTGGCGTCAACCGTATTGTCATGATAAATTGTCTCATAAGTCCACACATTATGTCTTCCTCGATTATAGTAAACTTCACAAGGGTTATTTTTGTTTAGATTTATATATTTCTAAAATTTAAGTCTCAGTGATGTTTTATTTTTTTGAAAATGAATTTCCATTTCATATAGTCACCTCTAGAAGCTTCAGTGTCTAATCTCTAACAACCTCTCCAGATTTGGTTCTCTTACCCTCTTCATTTTCACTTCGTATTGTTTCTCCAACGAACACTCCCTTGCCTCCTCCAATCACCCTAACAACTCCAATTCAGCCTACATTACCTACTTCCACTCCGTTTGAACCTCACCCAAACTCTTATGTATCCGAAACACCCTCATCCTATACCCCACCAAGACCCACCTTCTCCAGGGCTACCTTTAGTTATTGACCTAACTTCTTATCCAAATTCGACTCACCAATCTACTTCTACTCACCATATGGTCACCTGATCTCAGACAAATAGTTTAAAACCTTAAGCACTCACAGCTCATCCTACCGTTCCTCCGAAACCCATGTCATATAAAGAGGCTGTAAAATATGAACCTTGGAGAGAAGCCATGGACTCCGAGTACAATGCTATGATTGAGAATAAAACTTGGTGCTTGGTTCCTCCATCACTAATTCAGAATGTTATTGGTTACAAATGGGTTTACAAAATGAAACTTAAGCATGATGGCACTGTAGACACCTAATTTTTGGATATAGGAATGGGGAAGCGGCTCGGAGATCCCAATGATGATCACTTATGCTCACAAGGCGTAAATAGAGTGATTATCGCTTTGATTTAGTCATGTAATGGTTCAAAATGAATTTCAGATTTGAAAATGTATTATTTTAAGCTAGAAAATAATTTTGAAATAAAATCATGCATTGTTTTCATCATATCTTTTCATATAAGCCTCAAAATGGCCTGAAACCTATAATAGCCGTAAATTGGGTCATTCTACACATTTTTTTTGCTAATACAGTTTTTCTAGTTCTGATGTTTAGGGCTCCAAAACAGGCTTAGAACATCTGTTGCCATGTTAATGGGCTTGGCTTTATGTTAGGCCTGGGTTATGATTTTAAAGGTTGGAATCTGCTTCATATTTCATTTAAATGTTATGGGTTGGCCTTTTAATTAATGAATTAAGCTCTTTTAGGCTTAAAATTAATTGAGAGCCAAAGTTCATTTCTCTTTAACTTACAGATGCTTTTAATTTAAAATTCAAATGCAACTGAACGTGATTTATATCAATCTTTATTTTCAAAATTCAAAATCAATTAACAGAAGATTTGTTCAATCCATCACCTTTTCAAATTCAAAATTCCTCTTGCTTAGTAATCAAGAAAAACATAGAGCCACTGCCTATAAGAGGCACGCTCAAATGCTTTTATAGAGGTTGTCAATTTTGGAAAGATTACTAGTTTTACACAATTTAAAGAAAAGGCTTCTGTAAGTGTTTTTTTGAGTGAAAGAAAGAGAAAAGAACAATAGAAAAACAAAGAAAACAATAACATTACGTGACTAAAATAACAAAAAAGCCAAAAAAACTCACAACTGAGGGAAATCAA
>CANYLF010098172.1:0-12288 GCA_948193215.1 Bocquillonia castaneifolia
ATGCATGCAAATAAATAAGATAATAATCCATTTGGCTAACCATTATTAAAATAAGTAGTAACCCACCAATACAGCAATCAGCACTCAATCAATCAGGGTTAACTACAACGGACCTAATGCAACACTAAAATCAACTAGAGAAAATATTACGCACTCCCATTAATTCCATCCTACTTTTTGGGTGATTTATCACTTTATATTATTCATCCCTGGTAGGAAATAATGACCTTATTACTTAATTAAATGGGAAATTACCCCAAGAATAGATGACGCATCCGAACCCAGAAATCATATGGTGTGATGACGAATGGGGATTCTTGAGGAATCTATCTGTTTGTTAATCACTAGGTAATCCCGATGTAATTCAGGTGGGGACTCCATAACTTTTTCATAAAATCATAAAAATCCATCTAGTGAGTCTGTTGCCATTGCCATTGGACACCAACCGACGGGCAGGTACTTGGCGCTCTGTCCACAGTCTCACCATCCTTTTATTTTGTGATCTCAAATCTCTCAAGGAGACTTCAAGGGCAGTATTGTAGGATAACTGGCCCCTGAAAGCCTCATTAAGAGCTTTCCAGTCAAATTTGATGGTCACCGGCTGAGCATGGTACCAATCAGATGCTACTCCTTCCAAGGTCAAAGGAAACAGACCCAGCTTTTGCTCTCCATTCAAGGTGGTTGCTAACATGATAGTTATGTATTGCTTGAGATACACCTCTAGATCCCCAACTCCATTGAACTTTGGCACATCGGGCATCCTGAACTTAGGTGGTAGTCCAGTCATCCCATAAAGCCTAAGTTATCAAAATCAAAATCTTGGTCTTTGCTCTTGACCATTTCTTGGAGCTTCTCCATCTTCTTAGTCAAAGCATCCAGGTCATCCTGGTCAAGGTGTTTTTCTTCATCCCTCTCCTCATCACTGCTTTTAAACTCATCCCTCTTGCGTTCATCCCGTTCTTTGAAGGCTTTCTTGATGGTTTTGTCCATCATTTCTTGCAAGGTCTTTAGAACATCACTTAATGCCACTATGGTGTCTAGGGGTACTGGAGCTTCAAAAGTCAGTGGTGGTGTGTTTCGAACAAGGTGTCCGGCTTGTCTTGCACAATGGGTACTAGGAGGATCTATATTGCTATAAAATAAGGGAATAGCATGCAATGTCATGTATTCAAAAGAATGCATGTATGCATGAATGTATAAAACAAGAGGACACAAGTAGCAAACATTAGTCAAGCACATGTACTACTAAGTGGTAGACCTTCCAACCTGATTACTCCCACACACATATTTATTTGGCAAGTCAAGATTCCTAGGGATTGGTCTGGGCCATTGCATCAACCAGGGATGCTATTGCCGACGTAGTATGCACATTCGCATAGAAAAAAACTCTTAACATCCAAACCAAACAATAAGTCATTTTAATGTCTCTATCCCATGTCTATGCTCTCGATGAGTCCTTGATGTTTCCTATGCTCCTAGGTTGTTTTAGCATCAGTCAAGTACAATTAGACCAATGCACTAACATCCCCTCCACATAAGTAGTAGTCAAGGTCACTCTTCTCAAAGCCTAACTGATCCTATACTGTAGGGCCGCATTAGTCAGGTACAATTAGACTAACACTTGACAGCCCTATAGGTAGCAATTAGAAGTTCAATTCAAGGGCAATAACACTAGACCAGGTCAAAATAATCACTTCATGGCATCATATAACACATCAAGCATTTGGTAAGTCCTAGTGGAAGTTGCTAGGGTCATTACATGGCTTCAGTCGGTTCAGCTAAAGAAGGTTCCCATTGAAGGCGAACTCCCATTAACCATCCCCCTCTTTCAAAATAGGTTCAAACGATGGTAGGACATTCAGCTTTGAATTTCCCATTAACTATCACTCATCGACCATAACTAGGAATGTAAGCAATAGTAGGACAATTCCAACTATGAATGTAGTCACTGATTTCGCCCCCTACGAAGTGCGCATTGTAAATCATAGGTAGCTTGACTAGTGGTACCCGTGAGGTAGGGTGTTTTAATGCAAGAATGCAATGCAAGGAAACTAGAGTTGGATATAATAATAATGAGTTGCTCTAATAAGATGAATCATAAGTCTGTCATCCCCAATGGAGTCACCAAACTATGGATAAGAAGTGGTTACCTCAGTGATCCAAGTCATCGTGACAACCGCGGCACTGTGCGTTTAGCATAGGGAGCTAATAGTGTGAGTCACCACCTGAACAAGCATCAGGAAATAGAAATTGGTGAGCATCTCGATTACTTAAGAATGCATAAGACACTTTCAAACATAGAAATTCCAAGATCAAACTTATGCATTCTTAAGGCGTGATTCTTTACAAATAACTCATATGATTATATCTACCTTCGTTTCCACTACTTAAAGCAAATAAAACACACAAGTATAGACTTACATTTTATAACATTTAAGCATGCAAGATGATGAGTTTCTATACAAGCAAGAATCAATTTTACATTACCAAACCATCATTATTACAAGTTTCATGCAAATGGTGAAAGCAAACACAACCAACACAGCAACACAACCTAGGTGTGGACAGAGTGCCTGGGACACATTGTTTATTTACCACTGCCCGTCGGTTGGTGTCCAATAGCAATGGTGACCTACTCACTAAATGGATTTTTAATTTTCATGAAAACCGTGGAATCGCCACCCGAATTGCATCAGGATCACCAAGTGATTAACAAACAGGTAGATTCCTCAAGAATCCCCATTCGTCATCATACCATATGATTTCTGGGTTCGGAATGAGTCATCCATACTTAGGGCAATTTCCCATTTAATTAAGTAATGAGGTCATTATTTCCTACCAGAGACACACAATATAAAGCGATAAATCACCCAGAAAGTAGGATGCAATGAATGGGCATGCCTAATATTGTTTCTAATCAAATTTTAGTTATGCGTTAAGTTCGTTATATTTAACTTTGATTGATTAAGTGCTGATTGCTGTATTGGTGGGTTACTACTTATTTTGATGGTGGTTAGCCGAGTGGATTATTTCCTTATTTATTTACAGATAGAAAATCCATAATTAGTTTCTAAATTATTTTTATATTTTTCTTTATTTTTGAAGGATTAACGTTTGCACATTAATTCGTTTATCATTTACCCGAAATATTTAAATGATAATAATATACATACACCCTTAGAGAAAGGAAAGGTGAAATGAGTTTTTACCATTTTATTGCATTTATTACCGAATTAATTAATTATAGGTCCGATTGATTATTTACAAATAGTTCTAGGTGACTTGCATAAAAATCGTAAAAAGATCTTACCGATCGATTAATCCATCCTAGAGAGGACGAATCAATCGACCTTGAAGCTTCAGTCAATTTACTATTTCAAAATCTTCATTTTCTCCTCGGCATCGTGAAGATCCGGTAGGACCTTTGATCATTCGACCGGATCTTTGAACATTCGACCAGACCTGTAATTTGTCTTCCCCGAGCTTTTTTTTCCTGTATTGTTATGTTTTCTTACAGATACACAGTGTATTAGCTAATGATAATTCATACAGATTCTTAAGGATCCACTTTGGATGGTTAAAACAGATTATAACAACAACTACAAATCTAAAAAAAATGACGCTGTGAAATCTTGTACTAGAGTTACAAGATTCCAAACTTGGATGTGAGAGGCTCTGCCTCCTCCTGGTTTCACACAAAACTCATATATGCAGTTAGAATGTAAAACACAATTAGTTTGAGAAATATGTAAAAGTTACAGAATATAACTAAAAGAAAACAAATATGAAAATGTGCTTAGTCTGGGTGCATGATGCTCATGGATGGTTAGTTGCCCTCAGAATTGAGTTAAGTTGCCGCTTCGAGTAGAAAATGAGCTGTTCAATCATTAAAAAAAAATTCAAAGGGTCTGCTTTGAAAATCTTTCTTAACTGAGAAAAATGGTTATTCTGTTGCTAAAAATTCATTTTTTTTAAATCTTCCTTCCCAACCGATCCCCCTTCCTCTGCTACATCTCTTTCTTTGTATATCCTTAAGAAATTAGGGTTTTTCGACATCGAGAATCTGCTTTTCCGAGTTGATGGGGTATGACAGGTCATTACCCGTTATCTTCTATCAGATCGTGCAGACGCTCCCCATAACCAAATAATTTAAAAATTTTAAAACAATAATAAACATCCGGCCGGATGTTCATTTTGGGCCTGGTGGGGTTCAAAACAATTTTCTGGTTTATGTGGGCCATTTTAAAAGGTTCTGACATATATTTAAACACTTGTTCGGACCATTAATTAAGCCAAAAATATGTTTTGATAATATTTAACTTGTTTGAAATAATTTCATTTTCTTCAGCTCATTTCTACAAGAAATTGGGTAACAAAATGGTCCACACTAGACCGTATTCATCACTGGGCTCCCGTGCCGCTTCCACGTACCTGCATCTAAAAATTCAGTGTCTACAGTTTGCCCCTACTTTGTTCAGAGTTTAGCAATGTTGGATAAACATGAATAAATGAACGTCAAATCAAACAAACATAAACAAACCTGTCAAAAGGATGCAGTCTGTGTTTTTTTGGCTCAGGGTTCGATAGTCGTCGCCGATAAGTGGGAGGTAGTCCATCTCTCTAGATACTCATCACCGATATATTGGAGGTAGTACATCTCTGAGATACTCTGGGTACCCCATCCTCCTAGATAGCCATCGCCGATATATTGGAGGTAGTACGTCTCCGAGGTACTGGGGTAGCCCGTCTCCAGAACCTAGTGCCTAAGACCAACTTGTTTGGACACAAACGTCTAGGATGCTCTCGATCTACTACATAAGAAATTTTGAACTTTCGATAGTCCATGCTAACGTTGAGATGTAACTGGAAAGCTTCGTCTGCTCTCGGTTATTGTTTTAGTGCTGTTGTGGCACAACTTTTCTTGCGAAATGACCCGTTCATCAATTGGAGCTTCTGGAAGTGTTTTACCTGGCATCGGTTGCTCTAAAAATTCATTCATAGTGTATTAAGGTTGCTTGAATTTTCTGAGAATTTTTTGGCTATGTTTTCTTACTATTTTGAATTTTTGAAGATTCTATCATCCTCTGTCGGAACTCTCACCTGGGAGCTCAGAAAAATTATCTGGAAGGTTTGGAGCCTTTAGAAAATTTTCTAGTCTGCTAGAAAATAGTTTGGGATTTTTTTGGAGTCTTTAGGACTACTGATTTGATTTCAGACCTGCTTGTCACAAATTTTTCAATTTTTTGGATCCTGCCGCTTGATTTAAATTTTGAGGGACTAAAATGGAAATTTGGCCCCCCACTCCTCAAAAGAAACCGCCAACTCTCTCATTTATTTCCCTCATTTTAGTTTTTTTTCCTTTTCTCATTCTCATTCTCTCAAATTAATTTCTTTTCATTAAATCCTCACAAACCCTTCATTTCTCTATCTCTCTCACTCTCTTTTCTTTTCTCTCATTTTCTTTGTTTCTTTTTTCTCTCCTCTCTTTCCCTACCCTCTTCTTCCATTTTTCTTTCTTTTCTTCTCACCATTTTTCTTTCAAATGGCTAGGTATGGAGATGTGCCAATGGGAGAAAACCCAGACATTCCAGAGGCTGCCCATTTGGTTTTAGACCTATTAAATCCATTCGAAGATCGTTCTTGCTCCATCTTTACAGTGGATGAATGTGTACATGTTCCGAATGCATTTGGGTTGGAGAAGGGTGTGGAGATCAAACCTCTGACAAATCTAGGTGCCCAAATTGGTTGTTATGCTTTACTACAGGTTGGTCTTCAATTACCTAGTTATTTCATTGTGTTTTGCTTGCTGTTGACGATTTGGGTGAATTTTCTGGCGTTTGAACTGCCATTGTAGATCCGGTCGGACGTTTGAATATTCGTCCGGATGTTTGAACATTCGGACGGACGTTCACGCTTGGCAATTCCTGATTTTTCTTGCTCTAATGCTTTTTGTGCTTGTGTGTACTATATTGGACTTTGTGCCATGAAACCTTGGACAATGGCGTCATGTTATTATGCTTTATCTAGTGTGTGTTCTAGTGCATGGATATTCATCCAGGTGTTCGTTTAATGCATGAACATCCTTCCGAATCATTGAGAACATCCGGCTGGATGTTTAATGGTTCGACTGGATCTGTGGCTCGTTTTCGTGCAGAAATTATTTAACGTCTATAACTCATTTGTTATTGAACCGTGATCGTGCTGTGGACTGTGTGTGACTATAATGCATGTCTGTAAATGTGTTAGGGCCTATAACCCTTGTGTTTGCACCCGTTTGTGTATTTTGTTAATCTTTTGGCCTGTTTTCTGTGAGATTTTGTGTCCATGATACGAAATTTGTTTGTTTTGACTTGTAGCTATATTACCATCTGCGTAAAACTGTAATACGTATATGTTTATGTGATTGGGGCTGTGGTCTCCTTGTTTGCACATGCTCGTGCATTTTCAACCTGTTTGTCGTATGTGAATCGTGTAGTTGTCTGAAACTTTGCTTGTTTCAAGTTGTGATCGTGTCATAGACCATGTAAGGCTGTAAATGTACTCAACTGAGTGTGTTGAGACCATTTTTCCGTTCTGGTAGATGATTATGCTTTTATTCAAAACCCGTTCATTTCGAATTGTGCTAGTAGCATGAATTGTGAATTTAGCACTTGTTTGTGCTTTGTGTTATGGATTGACTTGTCGTTGTGTGTGCAAATGCATGTTTTACTTATAGAGAATGTTTTATTTACAGAGAGGGTCCGCTACCAGCTTTTCCCAGTCGGGAAATTTATACGATTCCAGGAAGGCTTGGAACATGCTTCCTGAGGCTGTCAGGGATCGAGTCCGTCGCACTGGACTGGATACATTTGTGTTGGCACTTCCGGACCAACTGGGTCATGTCAACCGAGCTTCTACTTATGCGTTGATGGAGTGCTGGATGTGCAGTACCCATACTTTCCATTTACCGTATGGAGAGTACACACTTACTCCTGGGGTGTTTGTTGCGGTCACTGGTGTCAGGTGTTCCCCTGAGCAGATCCCTTTTGACATTGCCCTTTACTACACCTCTATGGAAGAGAGGAATGCATACTTCCTTCGGATATTTGGATTTGTGCCACTCTTCCCTGATAATGACACCAAGATCATTTATTCTGGTATGCTGGAGTGGCTTGCACCGCTCATTCAGAAGGGTCTTGATGGAACCAGGTGATATAGGTACCGTGTGGAGGAAGTGGGTCGTGATTAGATGGCCAGGATCTTTCTGTTCCACTTGCTGGCGAGTACATTGTTCAGCAACGAGACCAGCAACTTGTGGATTCATTTCGTGCCTCTTCTTAGGGATTTTGATGCCGTGAGGCATTATGATTGGGGGTCTACTACCCTGGCTTACTTGTATTCCTGTTTGGATAGGTTTTCCATGGGGTACAAGAAGCTAAACGGATTCTGGCATGTAGTGCAGGTAAATATTCTAACTTCTGCTTGTTCTTTGGACTGTCTTCATTTCTGTTGCTAACCCTTGTTATTCTTTTTGCAGATATGGGCTATAGAGATGGGCATGCTGAAGAATTTTTGCCCTATTGCAGTTCGTGGGATCCTTCCCTCATTGAGGTGATGGGGCGCCTCCGCAACACTACTCCGCAGATGACCCTGACAAACCATAGGAAGGTTTTGAACAAGCTGACCCACACTTTGGAGGATGTGAGTATCTTTTGCACTTCCTTGTTTATTTTAGTTTCACATTCTGGCTTAGATGGTCATTCTGGCAGCTTCATTTTGATTAGATGGGTGATCTATAGAGATTACCTGAGTATGTCCTTGCCTCCATGGAGAAGGATGAGCGACGAAAGTATGTCCTTGCCTCCATGGAGATTACCTGAGTATTGCTGGAGGGTTTTGGCTGTAGGATGTGGTTCCTCGGTGAGAGAGTCATCGACTAGTGCTCAGAGGTTGAGAGGGAGGCCGTCCCTCAGGATCCTCCACAGAACATGTTCTGGACCCATCGCTTAGCAGAGGGCTATGTGGCCTGATGGATTATCAGTAAGGATTGTCTGGACTTCATTGTAGAGGATGCTTCCTACCTTGACTTCTTAGGCAGTTCATGTCTACCCGCTCTTCCATTACCCGTGACGAAGGCCCTTGCTGTAAGCATCAATCCATTTTTTTGAATTCTTTATTCTTGCTTTGTGGCTTGTTCTAACTTTCTAACAATTTTTCAAGCTAGGAGAGCTGTGATCAAGCTCCCGAAGAACATTAGGGGCTTAATTCTATTAGGTGGCGATGACGGCGATCATGTAGGCTCCTCGACCGCTGGGGCCTAAGTTGGTGGGTCTGCTGCTAAAGAGAGTCCAGCTGGTAGAGGCTCTACTTCTTCTAGTTGGAGGGGTGGCATACATATTGGGCATGTTACATCTTTTCCTCCTTCGACTTTCACCTATTGTACCCCTAGTGGTATTACCAAGTAGGTTATTGAGCCCTCTCTAGAGCACTGTATGATAGTGCCCCCTAGTGTTACCCATGTAAGTATGTCATGGTTGTTTCCTTGCTACTTACTTTCAAACTTTTGACATTCAGAACTCTCATGACTTTTCTTTATTGCAGGTCCGTGTTGATGACGCTTATCAGTTGGCTGGCATGTTCCAGGCATGCAAGTTCATGGTTGTGGGATTGTGCACCGCTTGGCAGGCTCATGTGACTGAGCAGGAGGTGGAGATTGCCAGCTTGAGAGCTCAATTACATCAGAGGGCTGCTGAGACTAGGCCGATGACCGTGGCGGCTTCCTCGAGTAGCAGCAGTGACGATGACCATACCCAGTTTTAGAGGAGAGTCCACCCTCAGTAGGACTGAGAACTTTTATTTCTGAAACATTATCTATGTTGTGTTGGGCACTTGTTTAGCCCGTTGTTCTGAATATCTCTAACACTCTTTAGCTGTGCTTCCACGGAGACGGCTTTTATTCGGACCTATTATGCATGTGTGCACATGTTTGAATGTTTTAAATGCCTTATGTAGTGATCATGTGTTTATGAAAATGCAATAATGCCTATATGTTTGTCTTTATACATGAGCTTTATTCAGACCTATTATGCATGTATGCACATGTTTGAATGTTTTAAATGCCTTATGTAGTGATCATGTGTTTATGAAAATGCAATAATGCCTATATGTTTGTCTTTATACATGAGCATGCCCGTGCCTATATGTTTATGAAAATGCAATAATGTCTACATGTTTGTCTTTCTATATGAGTATGTACGTGCATGCATGAGAAATGTGTGAATTTTTGGCTTTCTCCACGTCGTGAACATCCTACCAGATGTTCAAAAGTTGGTCGGATGTTCAATGATCTGGCCGGATCATCAAGCCGCTGCATGTAGCTTTTTTGACATCTGTCGTTGCTTCGCCAGGTGTTACGCCACTCATTCATTTCTTCTTGCTTCTGCTAAAGGCTGACTATTTGCATGTTTGCCAACCCATGGTCCAATAGGAGGTGACTTTGAATGCATGCATGTAGTCTGTTTATATTGATGATTGTCCCATTCTTCCCATAACTCCATTCTTCCTTTTTCTTTACCCGTGGCTCCTTTTGCTTCTTCTCTGTTTTTCCTTGCTCTTATTTTTTGCTCTTGCAATATCTTACATTGTAAACATGAGTTCACTCCTTTCCCCTACACCTTCAATGATTGAGGGTGTCATTAGAAAACTTTTAGGTTGTAGCCACCAAAAATGGGGCTATCTGCATGATTTTGCTTTGTCTTCTCTAGTTTCTGTGAGGGCTATGACACTTGATGAACGCTTTCTTAGGAGTGCTGCTAAGTGTTGGAATCACCGAGATCATGTGTTCCATTTCAAGGACATTAAAATATGCCCCTTGCCTGAAGAATTTACTGCTATTCTGGGTAAAATTTACACTTCCTCTTCAATTCCTGTGACCTTGCCCAGCCTAGAGTTGAATTTTCCCGCTTTCACGATTCCACTTTTTGACTTGCCACCCCAGACCCTGTTGTCTTACTTGAATCACGGAATGCTAACACTGCCTGAGTTATTGGCAAACTGTAGGTATAAAGCCACTAGTTGTTTCGCTTGGCGAAGAATCCTTGTTTTTTCTTTATATGCAGCTTACCTGCTAATTGACCCAGATGGCATGGGTGATATTCAAACCACTCACATTATTAGTCAGGTGGAGGCCGATGCGGATCCTTTTCCTATCATTCTGGCTGAAACATTCATCAGCTTGGATAGTGTTTCTCAGGGTGGTCGGTTTAAGGGTAGTTCGATGCTTTTACAGGTTTATTGTGTTTTTTTTTATTATTTTTGTGTTTATTTATTACTACTACTACTACTACTACTACTACTACTACTACTACTACTACTACTACTACTACTACTACTACTACTACTACTACAATTACTACTTGACTGTTAATGTGACTGATTTGGCTGAGGGAAAGGTTGGGCCTTTTGGAGGTTCCCAGAAGTTTGAACCTTTACACTCCCAGGCAGTTGATGACCCGTCGTCTTTCTTGTGTTGCATTCAACCTAACAGAAGTCTAATGGGATGACTTTCTGAATAACAGATAGGAGGATAACATTCGCTGGCACTGTCCATGGTGGTCCTTGATGGAAGTGACTGTAGAGCTCTTTGACAGATGCGTTCCATTGGCTAGACTGCACCTTTCCAGTTTCTACACCCCATCTAGGCTCTGTCGCCAATACGGGAAAATTCAACGTATCATGCATATACATCATGACTTTGAAGGATCTCCTCTGCAATCCCAGTTGCTTGATCAGATCTGTCGCGGGTGGGGCGGTAGATGCCGACTTATTAATGTGACCTTCCGTAGCAGTACGGTGACTGATGATGTTTACAAGGCATGGGTTGTGTTGCAAAATCGTGAACCATTTGTCTCCCGTTCCCTGGACATGACTAACCTGTATAATGCAAGCAGAATGCAGTATGGAAACACTAGGCGTTAGATGGTCTCATATCTGCCCTTTGCCTATGTTTTGAGAATGTTTTCCTTTTAAGAAGATGTAAACATTTCACTGTTATCATAAATAAGACAATGTTTACCAATAATTCTATTTTATTGATGTAATGCACTCTTTTATTTACAAAAGTACACTGTACTCATTATGCCTAATATGCCCCCTATTACCAACTATCCTTCACAGGTTTTCCAATTGGAAATTTTCTCTCAAATCATCATCATCATTCATTTTTTTATAGGTAATATTTCTTCATCCTGTCCATGTTGATGGGTTGAGTGAATTCATTACCATCCAAATCTGAAATCTTGACTGCCTCTTTGGGTAGGACCTTCACAATCATGTATGGACCTTCCCAGGTTGGTTTGAACTTGCCTTGGGGATCAAAAGGAATGGGCCTAGCCTACTTTATGACCCAGTCTCCTTTTTAATGGCACGGGGCTTGATACTCTTGTTGAATGATCTGGCCATCCTTCATTGGTACAATTGTGTATGGTAGAGGGCTTTCTTTCTATTTTCCTCAAGTGATAATAGCTATCTGTACTTCTTCTCTGCTCACTCAGTCTCTGGCAACTATGATTCTAACACTACCCGAAGTGACTTGCATTATATTTCTATCAGGAGTACTGCTTCTCCCCCGTACACCAAAGAGAAAGGTGTTTGCCTTGTTGCACTTCTGATGGTGGTGTTGTATCCGAAAATGACGTATGGTAACTGCTTTGACCAATCTTTATATGTCCTGACCATCTTTGCTAGTATCTTTTTGATAGTCTTGTTAGCAGCTTCAACGGCCCCATTGGCTTGCGGTCTGTAAGGAGATGATTTGTGGTGATCTATAGCATTCTTTCTCAGAAAGTCAGCTGTTTCCCCTTCGAATTGCATTCTGTTATCTGACACTATGTGATAAGGAAGCCCAAACCTGCATTTGATCCTCTTGGCTAGGAATTCTGTCATGCTGTGTGCAGTAACCGTTGGGAGTGAGATAGCTTTAACATATCTGGTAAAGTACTCGACTGCCACAATGATATATTTATGACCATTGGAGGCAGTGGGCTTTATGGGTTCCATGATGTCAATTCCCCAAGCAGAGAAAGGCCACGGGGAAGCAAGATTGTGTAGCTCTGAAGGTGGGATATGAATATGGTCCCCATATATCTGACAGCTATGACACTTGCGGACAATTCTGATGCAATCCTTGTCCATGGTATCCTAGTAATACCCCTGCCTCTGTATTTTCAATGATAATACGGGCCCACTCATATGAGGCCCACAAGCTCCTGCATGAACTTCATTCATGATTCCATCAGCTTCTTCTCTTGT
>CANYLF010098712.1:0-13321 GCA_948193215.1 Bocquillonia castaneifolia
AGTAATTTAATAATTTATATTAATGAATTTAGGATTTTGTTATTAGTTTTACGAGATGTTTTAATTTGTAATAAACTTATTTAGATTTTATTGTGTTTTAAAATAAATTTGATACAATATTTGTTGCATTTTTTGAATTGAAAGAGTTAAGAATTAAGTTTAGGGACTAAATTGAACTTTTCAGGGGGAAATCAGTATGTTTTATAAATTTGAGGGGAAAAATATATTTATCCATGGTGTTTTTGTACCTAAAATTGTATGTTACAGGGGAAATTGAGCCGGTTTTAACATTATGGGTGGATTTATTTCTCGGGGTAAACATTAGGGGTGGATCTGTATCTTATCCCTTTGAATTTTTGAAATTCAAGTCTTCAACATATATATAAACACTCAAGCATGTGAAACTAAGTTTATATATACATGAATAATTCATTTTCAAATTAACTTAGAACTTCTTTGAAGGTAATGTCTAAAATATAGAGCTGGTTTTATTATTTAAAGAGTAATTTTAAATATAAAGAGGGTGAATTATTACAAAATCCCAACACTATTTAATAATTCTTTATTTTAATTTTATTTTGAAGATAATCTTTGTATTTAAATTTAAATGTGTCTTAAAAGTTTTTTTAATTTAAGTAAATTAAAAAGGATAGAGTTTATTAAAGATGGTAATAAATACCATATAAAAAATAAAAATTAATTATTTGAATTTAGGTGAAGAGTGGAATTGGTTGTATACAACTCAAAAATTATATAAAATACAACAGACATTCCATTTCAGCATTTGACATGGAATGACAAGCCAATCACACATTGACACACACACAAATACACACACACACACACACATAACTGCTATGAATAATAACTACTCACACATTTATTGACATGGAGGGAAAAAGAATAAACAATACCAATCCCCATGTATATAATGGTCCAAATGTCTTTATGTTAGTGCCAGATGATGGTATGGAATAGATCGTAGGATATAATTTCTCTTGTACAACAATAGGGCCAATTCAACTCTATATTTTATATATCTTAACATATATAAAAATGTGAAGAGGGGGTCAAACAAGCAAATTTACTATTATATCCTCCTTTTATTACTTTATTAAGGAGTGTCAAATTCAGATATATTTGTAATTTGCTAATTAAATATACTAATTTTATGAATAATATAATTCTAAATCATTTAAGACTGTGAAAATAATTAAATATACTATTTTTATGGATAATATAATTCTAAATCAATTAGGATTATGAAATGTTCATTAATAATTTAATCAATTAGAATTAATAAACATAATAAAATTAATTTATTTAAATAATTAAATCTAAATCCAATTTGTATATGGAAATTTATTTAATAACTTAAATTAAATTAAATTTATATAAAAAGAATAGAAATTTATATATTTAAAATATATAAAACAAAATCAAGTGATATAGACTAATAACCTTGAAAATAAAATAAAAAATAAATAAGTTATGTTCTAGAACTAAGAAAAAGCTTGCAAATGATGCTACAAAAAAAACTTACAAATATTTTATTCGAACTAAATTATTTAGATTCCGTGTGTCAAATTTGGTCATATTAAAAGGCTGAATATTTTCCCTAAAAAAATATGAATTGTGTTTAGAATTTTATACTTGGATTTTTAAATCATAAGTTAAATATAATTAATGTATATGTCGAAATTCATAACTAGCTATCTTTCGGTAACATATACTTTATAATAATGTTTTAATACAGTGTATAAGAGACAGACACGTGACCCTGTCCTAGATATAAAAAAATGGTGTAGCTAGCTTAGGTAATAACTATTAGGTAAAATGAAAATTTTTAGCCACACCGATATTAAATTTATCAAAAATATCATGAACTTAAAAAATTTAACAATTTATTATATAATCTTTTCAAGTTATAACAAATTTAACCAATTATAAAAATAACTACTAATCGGAGGAAAAAAATTACTTTATCGATATATTTTAAACTCTTTTAGATAAATTTATTAATTTTATTTTGAATCATTATGTGTAATAAAAATTTATTTAAATTTTATATTACTAATTTTTTAAGTCATTAGAAATTTATTTATTTAAAATGAGTACTACATATAACATAAAACTTGCATTTTATTATATTTAAAATAAAATATATCATAGTGACTTTTAATTAAAATATTCAAAATGTAAATTAAAAAATATAAATTTAGTGTAATTTGTTTATGATAAATAAATTTTAAATTTAACATATATTTTTTGAAATATATAATAGATCAAAATAATAATGGATACATTATACATATGACACATGAAAGTGAAATAAATTAAAGATAAATCACTAAAAAGGTATAATAGTAATAAGATTCAAAATACCAAAAAAAATATCAATTAACAAGTTTGAGTTCGAGTTAATTAAAAAACTGGAAGTGAAATTATAAATTGCGTATTACCATACATTTTATAATATTTTGACATAAATCAAATTTTTAAATATTTTATTATTGAACCAAGTTAAGAAACAATTGTATATACTGTTATTTTCATAAAAGAACAATTTTTTTTTGATATTATAAAAGAACAATTTGTAAATATTTTATTTCAAAATAAATTAAAAACATAATATAAACATAACACTTTTGCATTTTTTCAATCAACAAAGAAATAAGAATGTTATCATAAAAAAAAATTATATGTAACGCTGACAAGAAATATTTCAATATTTACTACAAAATTGTTGCTGAGGAAAAATTAAAGTGAAATTGTTTGCTTGATATTTATTTTTATTTTTATTTTAATTTCTTCATAATGATCAATTATTTATCGTATTCAACTAATAGATTTCACATTAATAATAAATTCAATAAATGAAATTTATAAATATTAAAATATAAAATATTTCATATTAATAATGAGTGTAGCTTTTTTTAACTGGTAACTCTTAAAATACAAAATTAATTGAATATCAAATTTTAACATAAACTCTTTAAAATAAATAATTTATAAATTTTAAAGACCCTTAGAAGATATTCTTAATTTATTTACATCAATTAAGGCTACTAGTCTTACTCTTATTTCATGCTAACTTGGAGTTATTAATCTACATAGTATAAATATTGTGATTTCACCCATGAGATGGTAGTCGAGTTGGTCAAAGACCTTTTTCCCTGCCTCCAGGTAGCAGGTTCGATCCGTGCGCTGCGCGGATGAATGCTGTGAGTATTCATGGGCATACGGGGTTGATGGACCTCATTGTGGGACCTTGAAACTGGGCGCCGAAATCCATGACAGTGGATTAATCTGGTCAACCGTTAAACAGAGACTGAGATACCACTGTTGGCAACACCTATAAAAAAAATTTATTGTGCATTCCATTTCACTCTAATATGTTGGCATTATTTCACTTCAAAAACAGAGCTCACTTTGAGAAAAATAAAATCGTCGTATAATTCTCTTGTTTCATCCGAATATGGTTGTAGATTTCTTTTATCGTAAGCAGAGGGGAAATCAAGTGGAATATGGTCGGTGGTCGTAACTCCTTTTGACTTCTTCCATGCACTCTCTTATTCTCTCAAGGTCTGTCACCTCTCTTTCATCTCTTTAGTGTGCGTTTGGTATATGAAACTGCTTAATTTAATTAAGTCATAGGCTTAGATGTAATCCCATGTTTGATATAAGATATGCTTATTAATTCCAAAGGCTTAGTAAACCCATGAATATGGGATTAGCTAATACATAACTTTAGGTGTCTTTAGTTAATTCCATTCTCATGAGATTACTAATCCTACCCTTAAAATATTTTATTCCAAAGATATCCATGATATTTTAATTAATTCTCAAGAATATTTCACAACCCAACTATATTTTAATTAATTAGAAGGATATTTAAATAATTTATTTATTTTAAATTCTCACTTTAAACAGTCTTATCAAACAAAAAAGCATTACGATAGAACTAATTTTTTTTTTTTTGATATGGATTAACAATTTTATACTAGACAATGTATTATGTAGAGAAATACAGCAATCGGCTGTCAGATTTGGATGGCCACGCATGAATTGTAGCAATGCAAGAAGGCCCAAGAACATGACTTCCTAATTCTTTTAGTAGTAAATATGGGCCTTAGGGTTACGTCCAAGATTGCAGATCCACGTAACTGAATACGCAACTTGGTATATAATTTCATGAAATTAAGCAAGCACATACACCAGAATGTTTCAAAACTACTAGTTAGTCTTTTACAAATCTTTTTACATACCCGATTTTATTAATACTCATATTCATTACATTTATTTTACACTCATATTTAGTTCATTAAGATTAGAGATCGAAGACAGCCTATGGTTACATTGAGAAAATAATTTATCAAAAAAAATATATATATGTTATTTTATTTTATTTTTGTTTTGGATTTTGGAAGGCCTGAATGAGAGAGACAAGACAACTAAAATAAACAAAGGAATGGGGAAGGTAATGAAATATTTTCAAGTATAGGAAATAGTCAATGGAACAACTCACGTTGTACACAAACAAAGATTTAATTCAAATTTCAAAAGTACTTAGAGCCAAATGCAATGCGACTACTATTCTTGCAAATGGCTAGCCCTAATCCCATACCACCATACCTTAATTAATTGCAGTATAAAGAAATACTAAATTAAATACTGTTTTAATTTGGACTTTCTAAATAAATAAATTCCAACCCAGTAGTCAACAGTCAACTTTGATCAAACATAAAATCAGCAAGCTTTTATTCTTCCTACTAAATCATGTATCTTCATGAAATAGTAAATTATAGTGAAATTTGGAATTTTCTTCAAAATGGTTAAATAAAAGAACACTAATAATAATATTAAAGAGTTTGGATAGCTTGGTAAACAAGAAATAGTGGGTATCTAAAAGGATAACTGGATAAGAGAATGTATAATCACTGTTTTTCTTTATTTTATTTTAATTTCCTGAGGAATATTCATCGTTATTCTTCTTTTTAATGGATTTATACGGGAAGCAAAAAAAAAAAAAAAGAAAGCTGTGTGGTTGTTCTGTTCATTCAATTTAAGATCCAAAGAGGATAAGATAAATTAATTAATTCTGTAAAATCATCAACCTCCTCCACAAAAACAATATATTGTATTATTTTTATTTTTTATACACATGCCAAAAGTCTTACCGGATCATTTTGATCCACAAACGCAAAGGCACGTATTTGGTTAACTAATGCACATCATTGTAAACGGTGTATAGTATTTTTAATGCAACTCGTGAGCTTCACATGATAGAATCTATATATATATATATAGACACACACGCACTTTAAATAAGTAAATAAAAGATCAATAGTCATGCATTTTCTTCTAGTGAAAAGATATATATAAAAAGCTTGTCCCCACTCCTATAATTTGATAATAGAAATATTTTTAATTTTTAAGTTGGAATCCATCTTTTTATAAACGACAATGGGTTAAATATCTGTACAATAAGTGATATTTAAATTCATATATATCAGTCTAACTAGCCTCAAATTTAATAAAAAAAATTACATGTCTTATTGTATCCGGTACGAGAATCTATTATCGGTTCAAATAACTTGATACATATATTTTATATCTGAATCTAACATAAAACTACATTCAAATAATGGATATTAATATTAAATTCAATTCGATACAAATAATAAAATTTAATTTTATATTTATTTTATATATTAATTTGCTTTATTCGGATTGGAATGAATATCTAAAAGAAACCATCCATTGCCATCTGTGGATTAAAAAAAAGTTGAAAGTGCCACTATATTGCACTAACAGTATACGTGCCTGTTAACATCACCTAACCAAGAATCACGCATGGTGGGTGACCTTACTTAATGTGAGTGGCAAGAAATTAAAAGGAATATATATATATATAAATGCTTTGCTATCTTTTGACCAAGCTTCTAAACTCTTCTATTGCCTTTAAAAACTTCTACTCCATTTTCTATTATCAAATTTTTGTTGATAAATTAAATACAAAACCGGCCATGGAATGGACTCAATTTGGACTGCTGCCACCTTAACTAATTAGTAATTACCAAACAAACAATACAGTATACTATCAGTATAGATAAGGAAAATAATTCACATAAATATTTCCAAAATTAGTAATTTTTTGTGGTATGTATAGATAGTTCTTTTTTTTTAATTTAATTTAATGTGGAACGTGCATAAAAGGTTTGTTCAGTGCACAGAATAATTTAGAGGTAAATTTAATTAGTTGTGGCAGGGTAAGATTATTAATAAATTTTTAATACCAATTCTTTAAATGAAGATTTCTTCTATGTTTTTATAGGTATTATCTACAATGGTATTCCAAACCCTTTGGATTCAAATTAATTTATTGTGAGGGAGTCGACATCCAATTATGGCCCATTTGAGTCCCAAACTCGAGATCTCTCCCTGAAACTAGAAGAACTTTATCAACTGTATCAATATTTATTTCTTTTTTACTATCTGTATGTTGGATTTTTTTTATATGGAAAAAGATTTAAACCCGAAACTTTCAAGTTCAATATACATGTCATAACTACCACAATATATCCTGAGAAACTTGTTGGATTGTTATACATGTAGCATTCACCTTCTTTCCCCCTCTAAATGCATTAAAGTTATGAATATACTCATATGCATAAAAAAAATCATAACTTTAGTACTGGCTTTATAGAAATAAAAATAATTAATATAATAATATATTTATTAAAAAAATTAATAAATAATATAGAGAATTTTTAGTGTTATTTTTTACTCACTTTATTTATACTTTATTTTATTTACTAAAAGATTAAATTATTATCCATGATAGTAGTTATTTATGAACTGCACTTTACATTATAAAATCAAAGCAATAATACAAATACCATATTTAGATTAAGAAAAAAAATTGATTTGGATTCAAATTAAATAAATTCACAAATATTTGATATTTATCACTAAAGTGTTTAAAATAGTTTAATAGTGACCGAATACAAATAAAATAATAAAAAAACAAAATCACCTTGGCCTTTACCTATTTTGTTATAAGAAAAGAATGTTTAGAAATTAATTTAAAATTATCAAATTAAAATATTTCTGTGTCATCTGATTTACTTGCTCACATTTATATGTATAAATTCATGTGAATTAATTGAGGCAGGAGAGAAAATTACATGAGTGTAGAAAAATGGAGAGCAATTGGAGTTGGAATTCAAAGTCAAACAAACACATGTGTTGAACGCTGAGCGCGTTGGGATAGAAGAAAAGGTTCAAGAAGGAAAAAAAAAAAAGAGGACAAAGGTTTTGGTGAATAGTCATTGTTAGTCAACTCAAATATAAGGAAAATAAAATTAAAAAATTTAAATGACTGAGGGATGAGGAAGAAGCTTCACAATATGTATTGGGTCACAATTCGACAACACCAATGTCAATGTGGTTTCAAGTTTGATTCTGATTGGCCATTTTATTGGTGGGCACTGGGCAACAAACAAAGATGGGTGAAAGGGGTTTATTTATCAGTAACTATTTTAGTTTGTTAGTTAGTAGTAAAAAAGTTAAAATCTTTGTTGAAACAATCAAATTTACTGAATCAGTTTTTATTATTTAATGATCAAAGTTTATCAATATAGTATTATTTAAAAATTTCTTACTCCTGTAAAGATCATATTTTTGTTTTGTTTGTGTGTGGGGTGTTAGTATTCATCAGAACCTGAAAAGACACAACCTTTGAATTGATGCCCCAACAAATGGCTCTGTGTTAGATACACAAATAACCACAAAAGTTGTTACCTTTCCTTCTCTCCTTCTCTCCTTCTCTCCTTTCTTTATTTCGTACCGACACTTCTTTCGAGGAGGAGGAGCCCATTCTTTATATATATATATATATTCTTTGCCTCCTCAGGTGGGAACCCTTTTCTCTTCTCAGATTTGGGCTTTGATTTCTGGGTTTTGATTTGACACAACTTTCACTGCTTCCGAGGTTTGCAAGTCTCCTCCTTCTATTTTGGCTTTTGCTGTAAATTATATGATGTTGTTTTCATTTGCAAGCAATCTGTTTTCGTTGTGTTTCTCAAATATTTGTATCTATATCCCTTTATCTGTTTTTGGATAAAGATTGTGACTTTTCTTATATATATATATATATAAATTGATCTTGAAGGGATTAAATTGTTCATTATTAGATCTGGGTTCTTTGGAGTTTATGTGATTTATACTCTGCGATTCATGAGTTAAACTGTTTGATTGGGAGTTTAGAATGAATTCCAAGGATTTAAATATTGCACAATGATTTTTTCATTTTTCAATTGATTCAGGAGTTGATGGGTTTATAACAAAGTTAAGAATAATAATTAGAGATGGGGAGTTATAGTGAAGAGGGAGAAGTAGAAAGGTTTTTTGATAGTTACGAGGAGACATGTTCTGTGTCTGATTCAGGGTCAAATTGTTATGAAGACTGCAGTTCTAGTTTTGATTTTGATTATAGCTTTTTGAGAAATTCACAGTATGAGGTTTGGCTTAAGTCACCAGAAAGTGTTCATAATCGACGAAGTAGGTTTCTGAAGTGGATTGATTTGGATCAAAGTACAATCAACCAGGACAAGTCAACTGATGAATCATTCACTGAAATCCAACTAGGTATTGATAGATTGATGGATACCGGTGGGGCGGTGTTGAGGACGTCAGGTTTTGGAGATGGTCTTTTATCGATCGGGTCTCCAGTGTCTTCTCAATCATTTGAAACTCGGGAGTCCTATGAAGATGGTTCAGTGGATGATAACTCTGCGTGCACAATTAAAAATTTGGATGATGGAACAGAACTTGTAGTGGATGAAGTTGATCAAAATGGGATTCTAAGTAGACTGCGTAAAGTGGGCTCAGATCATTCTCTTAGTTTTGAAGAGTTTCAGAGGACTCTTGGTTTATCTCCTTTGATTCGACGACTCTCGGGAAGATATGTTGATGGCACAAGGGATATGGTAGAAGCAAAAAGGAAAGAAAAGAGAAGCTGGTTGAGCAAACTAGGAAAATTAAGTCACTCAACACGATTTGTTGATAGACATGGGGCAGTTGCTTTGAATAGCAATGATCATGAATCCACTACGCTGTCAAAAATGCAGAGAGTTAAAGTTCATCCATCTAAGAAGAGGTCTAAGGAACTGTCTTCCCTCTTTACAGGACAGGATTTTCTAGCACACAAGGGATCGATATTGACTATGAAATTCAGTCCTGATGGACAATACTTGGCCAGTGGTGGTGAAGACAGTGTTGTGCGTGTCTGGAAGGTGATAGAGAATGATAGATCGGATCAATTTCACATCCAAGCTAATGATACCTCATGCGTATATTTCACAATGAATCATCTTTCAGAGATTGCTTCTCTTGATGTAAATAAAATGAAAGTTGACAAATCAAAGAGGCACATATCATCAGATTCTACTTGTGTCATTTTTCCACCCAAAGCTTTCAGGGTTCTGGAAAAACCTCTGCACGAGTTCCATGGGCACAGTGGTGAAGTTTTGGATCTCTCATGGTCTAAGAAAAGGGTTAGTATCTGCTGGGTGAAAGCCAGCTTTTTTGATTAAATATGCAATTTGTTTTCTGGAATTCAAAGATATTGAACTGAAACCCATGGTGTTACTATTTGCATACATAAATTTTCCTTGGTTGGCTGAAGTCTAACTTGTTTTGATCTTATAATTGGTGCAGTTTCTGCTATCATCCTCTGTTGATAAGACAGTTCGTCTCTGGCAAGTAGGATGCAACAGATGCCTGAGAGTTTTTTCCCATAATAATTATGGTACAGATTTTTCTGAACACATTCATGATAAACTATTTATTTACCATCTGTTTCTCAATCAGTAACTGATAGCTGAATGATATTTTATTGTCATTACAGTGACTTGTGTTGATTTCAATCCTGTCGATGATAATTATTTCATCAGTGGTTCGATAGATGGAAAAGTTCGCATATGGGAAGTGATCCAGTGTTTGGTTGTTGATTATACTGTAATAAGGGAAATAGTGACTGCTGTATGTTATCGTCCTGGTGGACAGGTAGGGAAAGTTCCTTCTGATATAGAAATTTTTTTTTGTGAAAGATACAGTTGATGAAATTTAAAGAATGCTTTGCTTGGATCTTGCAGGGAGGAATAGTGGGCACAATGACTGGAAATTGCCTCTTTTATGATATTATAGGTATGGATTAATATGGTAGGGCAAAATTTCATTAGCTAGTTACATTGAAAACTTAAAAGACTGGGCCTCTCAGAGGGGGTTTGGTTGATGCTGCTAAACTGTTATGCTTCTTGTATAATACTTTTTGGAAGGGCATATTGTTCTTTTTCAATGCAATGCAGTAGAAAGTTCATTTTTTTGGTTAAAATGTCTGGAATATTTTGTAATTTGAGTATTGACCAAGAGAAACTGCAATTTTGGCAGAGTTGTATAACAGCATTTGTGGAGGGAAAAAAAGAACAGAACTTCGGAGCAAGTCCAATCGTTTTGATTGTATTTGCTTGGTTATTTTGGAACTTGGGAGAAACTATTATTTTTAAGATTTTTAAATTATAAAACAGATTGGTTTCCATTTCTAATTTCTTGTTGTTTACATAGTAAGCTTCTCGGCTGACTGTTCTACACTCATGTTTCTTATGGTACAGATAATAACTTACGATTGGATGCTCAGATATCCCTACAGGGTAAAAAGAAGTTAACAGGCAGGAGGATTACTGGCTTCGAGGTGGTCAAATTTTTCCTCTTTTTTGTCAAAACAAGTTGATTCACTGCTATTGTTAATCTACCAAGTAAAACTAAACTGTCAGATTTATCATCCAGTTCTCACCGAGCGACCCAAGCAAAGTAGTAGTCACTTCTGCCGATTCTCTAGTACGTGTGCTTTCTGGTATAGATGTCATTTCCAAATTTAAAGGTTGGTATATGGTATTTCCTCTTGAATTTAGACACTGTGTTTCCTTCTGCTTCATTTTTCCTTTTCTGTTAGGAAATCCTCTACACTGTCTTGCAAATAACCATTGCAGATAATGGTACTAACATGGCATATGCATTTTTGGGCTTTTTCCCCAGTCATTGTTGATTATTGTTATAGTTTGTGTTAGTTTGACTATGAACTGCTTTTCATTTTTTTTCAGCATCTAGCATTGGTGTAGCAGCCAATCAAACGCTTGCATCTTTTACCTCCGATGGGAAACATGTCATCTCAATAAGTGAAGATTCTAATGTCTACATCTGGAACTACAACAATCAGGAAAAGAGTCCGTCTCGAGTGAAAAAAATTCGGTCATATGAGAGCTTCATGTCTCAGAATGCATCCATTGCTATATCTTGGCCTGGCATCGAAAATGTTTCAGGACTTGTGTCTCCCACATCTAGTAGGGATAAATTTTTTGGAGAATTGGATCACAAAGCAGTTCAATCTTCTCCAGATTGTTTCTCTCTTACCCGTGGATTGTTGTTGGATTCTTTGACGAGAGGATCTGCAACTTGGCCTGAAGAGAAACTTCCTGATTCAAGCCCGGTTGCTCTCTCACCGACAAAATGTAAAGAGTACAAGTTTTTGAAGAGCGCCTGCAATAGTATACTCAGTTCACCCCACCTGTGGGGTCTTGTGATCGTAACAGCTGGCTGGGATGGGCGAATCAGAACATACCTGAATTATGGGTTACCTCTTCGCCTCTGAAGCATCCATCTTTGGCAGAAAGGCGAAGTGCATATTATTGTTTTTTGCAATTAGTGGTCGCATTGAAGTTTGGCTCCATTCCTGGAAAATTCAGGGCAGCAGTACATATAACAGATGATAAAGGGATCTGAGTTGTGGACCCTTCATAGTTTATAAAGGGTAATATAGTTCAACCGAGTCATTATTGTTTAGTATATTTATAACCTCTCTGCTACCGCCTATAGGCAGGTGAGGGTTCACAATTTTATTGGATTCAACTTCAACCACACCTTTTAATTATATGATTCTTTGATTTGTTATATTACTATTGTCATCTTCAAAGTGAGTCTTAGTTCATATATAAAATCATATCCTTGGCAAATTTTCTTTGCTGTACTATACAAGTAGGTTCACCGAGTTTGTTAGACTTGAAATCTGTTGCTGAATTTCAGGCCACAAAAAAGTTTCAGCATGAATATATGTTGTTGTCTTGCCTATGATTTGTATAGAAATAGAAGTCCTTTTTTAAAAAAATTTTCCTTATTTATTTTCTGGGCCATCTTCCTGTAATATTTATTTAGTTTCATTTCACCATTGGGTATCCTATCTTTTTCAAATGCAATAAAATCCAGATTTTAATAAATGAAATATAGTTCCGTTCTAAAAAAAATGCACTACTTGCTATAAAATTCTCTGGATTAGTAGTTGACAGGGCATTTAAATTTGAAGCAATAAATGGCCAAAAAGATTTACATAAGAGCATCCTTCTATCTGTCATTTGTCAACAAGGTACTCAATTCAATTTATTCCCATGAAAATGTTATAATGATGAATCAGTACTCGTCAATAAATGATTACTGACATTATTACGTATCGCTAATGTTGACCAGTAATGATTTTTTTTGGTCATAGGGATTTTAGTAATGGTTTTTATTTGTTCAGCAGAGAGCTATAGTTAGACTGGATCCTATCAAATTGGAGTTGCAGCATACAACATTTACACTCTGTCTGGGAAGGGTAGAAAATTGACGGAAAGAAAATGGGAGGAAGGAAAGTAGGGAAAGGTTCCGGTTTTCTATCGTTTGATGAGGTGGAAAGAAAGCATATCAACTTTGTTTTTCACAAAGTAAGTTTTACTGCTTTGTAAACAAGAAAAATGCCAGTAACACTCACGTTGACACTTTCTTCAAAGACTCTCCATCTTATTGGTTAACTAGGCGAATCTTCGAGCTTCACTCGGATGTTTCTAAATTTTATTCCATTTTTTATATTCTGTTACATACATAATTATTTGTATATATATTTATTTATTATATTTATATTTTTTATTCTTAAAATATATAACAACATTAAAAACAATCTCAAAATTTATATGATCGATATTTTTAAATTTTTATAGAATATAGAAAGTGAATGAAAAGAATCCAGCCCTGAGCAATAAGGGGTCGGAAGCAAAGGTTATTACAATCCCGACTTTTATTTTAAAAGTAATTTTCCTTCTTAAATCTATATATATAACATGTTATTTTTTAAAAACAAAGTATGAACAGATGAACAAAAGAAATCATATTCATTTTTATAATACTAAATTAACTTTGTGAATAATACTTAAAAAGAATAACTCACATG
>CANYLF010098788.1:0-19512 GCA_948193215.1 Bocquillonia castaneifolia
AGTTTCGAGTACTAGAAATTTTAGGAAGAATGCAAGAGAAGATTTTCTTTTTCTATATACCACCAATAATTAGTAAAGAAATGAAAGTTCAGCTTGTAAAATAAATGTAGCTCTCAATGCTAGCTAAGAAAATTGTCTGCACTTGGGGTTTATTACCTTCTCAGAACCTTTTTGAAGGAATTTCAGGGAGAGATTGAGAAGATCAGTTGAATATGGTAGGACTGCAGACTTTAGATGGTAAACAGCTGAGAACAGAACCTGGACGCATGCAGCTCGAATCTCTGGATGTCTTATCATCTGAACAAAAATAGAGAAAGGGATTAAGAATCAAGTTTTTGCTGAGATGGGATTATAACTTTTTTTATTATTAATTTTTTGACATGGAACTCAACAATTAAACAAACAGGATACCTCAACAGATCGAATCAGATTTGGAACTGTTTTTCGAGCAAATTGTTTCTTGCCAGAGTTGGAGATCTTTTGGCAAACACTTATGAGAGCATTAGCCATACAAAGACGAAATGAAGTTGCCACCTCCAATTCACTGTTTTCAATATTTAATGAGGAGATGGAAACTGCATTCTCATCATTTGTCAGTTGGTCGATTACATATGCAAGAGCAGAGCTTCCTGCAACAGATTTGCCTGCATTTACATGATAAACCCTCTTACATGAAATTATATAGTTAAAATATATTATAGCAAAAATAATAGTGGTTTTGATGGAGCAAAATGACTGATAGTTAGTACGTGACTAAGTTAAATATGCAAATAAATCTTGTGAGTAACATACCCTAGGCATGCCGTGTTATGATTGTTTAAAATTGACGTTCCTTGTATGATATTTAAGAATCTAGACTAGGAAAAATATAAAACATTTGGGTAAAATAGAATTCTAGTTTTTATAATATTAATTTATACTTACGTATTTAAAATATAAAAATAAATTTTACTAACATTATCCTAGACAGCTCTATATGCATTCTGTTATCTCTGACTCTGTGCCATCGCATTCATGTCCATGTACTGTAGCTCATTAGTAACATGAATGCTCATATTAGGGGTAAGAGACCTACCAGAGTCACTGGTCTTCCCAGCAATGCTGAACTTCTTCGAGGAATCCTTAAACGATTCAAGAGCTTGCAGTTCAGCACATATCATAAGCGCTAGGCAGTCGATGCATCCATGCTGTGCCTTGGAAACTGAAAAGGACCAAAAATTTCACATCAATCAAAATCTTAATAATGCCCATTGGGTCAACAAAAGATGGGGAAAAAAAAAAACCTTTACCTTCATCCTCATCTAGAGATGGCCACAACAGTACAGCCTCTATGGTCTTCCTAATTTGAAGAATAACAGGTTGTGAAACTGACTCCCTGCCTCTAACCTATAAAACATGAGAATAATTCAGGTTACCTTAAAACATACTGAAGCATGAGTCGGTGGACTTTAAAAAGATGCAAAAAGCAACTCCACTGCATGACTTAAAACTTGATAGCAGCAGATGTTTACCGCAAGAGAAGTGCAAATGGAAAACAAACAAGCTTTTATCCTCAGTATATCATGAACAGTTGCAGCATTTTCTAGCAGAGAAGAAACAACAGGAAAGAGCACCTACAAAATGAAAAAGACAGGGATAGTCGGAATCATTTACATGAAGTCTCGAAGAGAAAATAAGAACAAAGTCAATAAATTAAAATGTGACACGCAAACACCAAGTCTTTCTTGCACATATGCTAATCTAAAACACATTGCAAAAAAATAAAACAAGGATGGCATGAAGGTGGTTGCACTGAGAAGGACATAACTATGCACTTGCACACATTTGGTCAGTGGATACCAAATAGCAACAGCATGCTCTCTTTACAATCTCATATCCTTACATATTATATCATCAAATAGTGAAATTTTTATAAATGTATGCAAACATAACTAAAAGATGCAAATCACTATATGATGTTTCAATGAGAAATAGACATTTCATGCATCTACCAGTCCAGAACAAAGAAAAGGCTTTTGATCCAAGTTCATGCTAGTTCTGAAAGAACAGAATCAGGATATTCACATATGGGAAGGGGAGGATTAAATGGATACTCAAAAACATATTTTATAATTTAAGCTATGAAACACAAAGAATGCTAGATTTAACGCAAAACTACGATTAAAATAACAAACAAGAGAAGATTTCTTCCTATACTTGGGCAAGACTGAACTTCAAATACTCTATCGAATAAAAGATTTGTTAAACAAAACTTGAAGCTGGATTAACCATTCAAGTTTTAACTTGTGCAAATTAAATCCCAAAAACCTTTTAACAAATTGGTCAAGGAAACAGAAATATGCAGCTTACTAACAACAAGCTTAAATCATATTAGAGTAAAATGCCAGTATTGCAGTAACTAACTGGTCCTCCCAAAATGTCAGCAGGAGATATTAAAAACAAATAAACAAACGAAATTTCCCTTTGTAGGTACCTGTGGATGAAGGCGGCCACAGAGCTCAGCAGCAAGTTTTCGCACATCTTCAAATTCATACTTATTAAATGCCCTGTAATGACAAAACAAAACGAAAAATATTAGACGGTCTTTCACGTTACTGAAGGTGGAAGGTGCTTATGGTCTTAAATTAACCTCTGTAGAAGGAATGCAGCAACACACTCATAAATGATGTTGACATCTCCGTGTTCTGACCAAGATCAAAAGTTAGTGTCATCAAAGAATTACCATTGAAAAATGTAGAAGACTAATCATGAAAATCAAGCAGTGCCTTCATACATAGGGTTCATTGATGTTGTGAATAGATTGTAATATGTAACTGAAAGATGACTAGAAGGATTCCTTATAACATATGCTGAATCCAGCAGATAGACCAGAATACAGGTTTATATGGGAGCGTGTTCAGGGTAAGTAAATGAATGAAAATGTTAAGCTTAGTTTCAAGAACTGTTCCTTTAACCAATGCCCTTTCTGACTTATTGCCATATATGGTGTACCTAATATCATAACCCAGGAATAATGGGTGTTTGGCTATGTTAACTTCATCCTTTACAGCAAAATCTTCCTACAAGGCCATATCTCTTCTTTAATGTAAAAAAAATGTACGCTACAGGAAAATTTTTTTGATAACATTCATTTTCCTTTTCTAAAAAAAGTAATGCTACAAAATCTCACGATGCTAGTGAGGAGGCTGTAACCAAATTTTATTGTGACTACAACAACATTTGTACGTCAGATTCTCAAGAACAGTTTGACTAGATTGCATCCTCAGTTTAAAAGTAAAAATTCAGAGAGTTACAAGCTAGAACTGTAAATTCCATGCTGGACCAAATAATTAAGTTCTTTGATCCTACACGCTTCATGAATTGATCATGCATGGATATCATTATCTTACACTTTTTATTGCTAAATCTACAAAGACTACTTTTATAGATTGTTGGAGCCATCTGCCAGTGTTTCTTCCCTAAGCATTCACATCTCAAAAAATAGACATATCTCATAATCATACACAAGTATATGTATGTTACAAGTATTTTCTATCCACTATGCTAATCTTACTTTTCTGCTTTCTATAACTTGCCTTTTTTTTCCTGTTATCAAATTCCTTTTGCTTTCTGGTGTACAGCAAAATTCATATTTTGTCTTGCAGTGCTTTTTTTTTTTCTCTTTACAGAAAAATTAAAAATCTTTTAAAAGGCATTGTTTAGACTTTAGAATAGACATAGCAAAAAAGTTGAGTCAAATGATAACTGGAAGAATTAAGAGCGTTTTACCTGTCATACATATCATGTAAAGACAAACTGTTTCAAAAGTCCATTATGTAAAATCAAGGCAGAGGAGTGTCATTGAAAGATTTGACAGGAAGCTTTAGAACACTACGTATTGAGGGGAGAAAATGAGCTAGGTACTGAATTATGCATTTGAAATCAAACTTTATAATCACAGCAAACATAAACTGTAAATCAACTCATGAAGCTCCCAGACCATAAAATGAAAAAAGGAAGAAAAGGTACAATTATGAAAGTAACACAAACACACCCTGAGTAATGCCTTGAAAGGGAAGTTGACCGTAGATGACACAGGATTTGAGATCATTAAAAACTCTCAGTGGAAGGAGCCGGAATATAAGTAATGGACAAAGTCGCTCAAATAAAAGTTGCTGCATTTTCATTGAGTCCTCACTTGTGTAGGATCTACCCTCCCATCTGGGCAATAAGCCTTTGTTGATCCTGCAGAAGGGAGAAGGACAAGTGATTCCCACAAAAAAAAAAAGGAAATATACCAACTACATAAGAGCATACTCTAAGATTTCAGTCATAAAGCATCAAGAGTTCGCAAACCTCTTCTGGACCAGAATTTAAGTTTTTGTTAGCTCGGATGGGGAAAAGATCACATTACAATGACCAAGTAAACCAGGGAAAATATCACATTACAATGACTACATAAAATGAAAACCATAAATTGTGTCCTAACATCTGCACTGTCCATAAAAGACATGGCTTGAACAAATAGCAGTGTCCACCACACCAAATAAACCAACAAACAGAACCAAAGTAGCACAAAAGAAGTCCTGGCCAACAAAGTAATCCAAAAAATGTATGTATGTTTATATACATATACACGCACACATTGTAAGGTTTTCTGCTAACCTGACACAATTAAAGGGAGTAGACATGCACTTCCAATATTTAACTAAATTATGTCTCTTCCATAGTTAGGAGGGTTTTTCATCTTGAAATTATACATGTTCAGTTTTACCCTTAATGCAGCCTATAAACTTCTACATCTGGCTCAAAATATCATTACTAAAGACTGGTCTAAAGTTTTGAACACTAAAAAAGCCAAATGAACCAGATTGAAATCTGCTTTTACAGCCAAGCAAATAGAGTTCCATTCTATCTATTATGATCCTTGAAAAGTTGAATATACAGTTGAACTTTAATGCTCTTCTAGATTAAAAGAGGATATATATAAACAAAAAGCACCCATGAACAATAGAAAATAATTATTTTCTAAACAAAATGTGTACAAGAACTGTGAACCGTTACCAAAAGCACCAGAAAAGGCATGTATAGAGATTACTAATAAAAATAAATTATAAAGGTATCATGTACCAACCCTTTCTGTAGTTTCATCTGCAACAAGACATGATCTAGTACTATATCTGCAGCTTCTGCTAGGTGGTCACTTATACAACTCAAAAACCGCACAATTGTTGCATTTCCTGGCTCAGAAAACATCTTATCGATCACTGGTATAATTAAGGAATTCCAATCATTAACCTAGAATATTCCAAAACAAGAAATAGTGTCAATCTTGAGGTATAACTGGCCTGTTAATTAAATGATCTAGTCCAATAATTTGTAACTGTAGTTTGTGCACAGAGAATAAGTACTTTATAAATTAAAAATGATAAGAATCCAAAATATAAATCGTAATACTTCGAACTTTTAAACAACCAGAAATCTGAAGCAAATGAACTATTTCAGTAAGAGAATGAATGGTTTCCTATAATAATATTGAATGATCAATAAAATGCTAAAAACAGATCTCATTTAAAGGATTAGAATTATCAGTTCAAAAAAAAAAAGATCAGAAATTAAGATTGTTAATTTAGATTTGGTTTTCAGCAAAATGCTACAAAGTGGCTAAATTTATTTATTTATTTTCCCTATTTTATACAAATTATAAATTTAACCCCTATCTCTTAAATTTCCAATAATTTGAGTGGAGTCATTTTTGTAAATTCCCTCATAAGGTTTTCATACAGCAGTATTTTAGATCCTTCCGAACTTTAATGGGGCTTAAAATTAAATTACCCCATGATAACAAGTATCACCCCCCTAGTGGCAAGGCTCAAAAGATGGGTTGGGGGGTAGAGCAAAAAAAAAGGTTATAAGGAGATTTGAATTTTAAAACTGTATAACTGCTAACCTGAATTACATTATTGTAAGATATAATAAAATTTTCTTCGTAACACAGAAATAGAAATAAATTATAAGTTAATAGGCAGGTGAGTATTTCCCAGTTGTACAATGAACTTAAAAGACCATCACTCCAAAAGAAAAATCAGTTACAACAATGAAGAAATAAGGATTAGTGCCATCAATATCAAACTAACAAAATTACAAATAATCAGAAAGGAAAAAAGCATATCCAATTCAATCAGCCATGAATCTTACACTTTTAGACCACTCTGAAATCAATTTTAGTACTCGATCAATATCCATCTTTGGTCCTGCAAATATTACAAGGAGATAGGCTCACATGCAAAGACAATGTTCTGCCAGATAGGACTACTGAACTCACCAACAAACAGAATGAATGAAAAAAATTATTCATAGTTATTCCCAGAAGGTAGAAGGAACCAATAAAATCCAAAATTTAAAATAAAGGAAAATATAAAAGAAAATGTAAGAATTGACCTTAAATGAAGAGAAACCAATACATAAGAGAATGCGATAGAAAGTGGTTGCTATTTATAACCGTCAGCAATCAGTTTGAAAGAATTAGTCAAGTAAACCCTCTACTCTGGCTCAAACTGTAAGCAGATTGATGGGTACTTGGGTTTAGGTGAATCTTGTGGGGTAGAACAGTAGCTCTGTCATACTCAACCCTGCATGGGTGAGACAATCCCATATGGTTTGTTTAATGGAATTACTATTCAATAGGTAAGATGGCCAGCTGTTGGACTCACCTATCCAAGGTTTTCCCTATCAATTACAAGTGTCAAAGAGTGATAGCAGTGTCAAAAGTATCATTCGTAAGGATAGTATGTCAAAAGTATCTTCTGAAATATCCTTCATACATATACTTTCGTTTACTTTGGTAAGGCTCCTCTACAGAAGTAAATAAAAGTGTCTTAAAGAGACTGATTAGATAGCAAATGTGTGAAGATATATGGGAAAAGATTGTGATAATTACAATACCAGGTTGGCCACGCAAACCAAGGGAAAAGATTACTAAATTAAATTTAGATAGAAATTAGTTATAATCACACTTGATCTGCAGGGAGATTAATACCTTCACTTAAATCTCTTGGACTTTTTGAATGATTAGTGCCTTGGCTGAGGTTGCTGCAAGACAAGGAGAGGAGAAAAGATCAGTAGATAGGAAAAACTGCAGTTAAATATAATTTTAATTACAATCAGAAGTCAGCACTCATTTGGAAATCTCAATAAAAAGCAATGAAGCAACTTTGCATCATGGAAAAGTTGGGAAATGGAAAAAAAATACCTAAGGCAGTCTAGAAGTAAACATATGACTTCAGGTTTCTGGCTATGATACTTGAGCATTCCGATGAAGGCTGCACTAGCATTTGACTGCATCCCTTCATCTGATGAGTAAAGCAGGTGCATCAAGGAAGGCATGACTAATGATGGGTCTGCCAAAAAAAGAGGGAAAAAAAGAGAGTTCATAAAAGCATGTTGATCAAAACATGAATATTTACTGATAAATGTAAAGAAAGGGAATTTCACCACAGGCAATTTGACAAGCAGAAACATTTTTTTTCAACATCAAGCAGAAACTCGTACCCTTGAATCACAAGAGTTCTAGAACATGGGACTCTTCATAACATGGCACTTGCCTAAAATGAACTGTTGTGAACCCAGAGTTTCTTTGGCATAATCTCTGCAATCCCTCCTATTATAATTTTTTCTAAATTTTTACGATTCTAAAGACTTCTTAGTTTAAGGGTTTGACCTTCCAATTTGGTCACCTAGTTATGAGCTGCATCACATTAGACAATGAAAATTATTCATTCACAGGTAGGGGTGCAATTAAACCATATAAAATCAATAAAATACAGTGTAAAACTTGAGCTTGATTTGACTAAAAAATTTGATGCTCGAAAGTTGAATTGACTGGATTGAGCCGATAGTTTTATACTTGAGCTCGACTCAGCTTGACTTATATAAATATAAATATAGATTTTACTGATACTAATAAAACTCAAATAAAATCTTGTAAGCTTGAATAAGTGCAAATAATTTTTTTTGATTGTTTAAATATAATATAGGTACATTTTAAATTATATAAAAGATAAATACTTGAGTAAGCTCACAAGCCACTTGAGCTGAGTACTATGATATTCAGACTCCACTTGACTTTCTACTCGAGCTTGAGCTTAACTGGACAATGATCGAGTCTAATTCGAGTAGTTTGCAAGTCAAGTTCAAGTAGCTTGACTTATTTGCATCCCTTTCACAAGAACTATCTAAAAGTAAATGAAATTTCATCAAGCAGGTATCTATCATGACATGACATGTGCAAATCACCGAATATTATACGAACAGCATGCCAGCACAAATAATTCCTGCTTTCAAACATATGCACACATAAATGCTAGTTCAATATATGTCATAGAGCACAAGGATAAGAAATGTCAAGGTTAGTTAGAGCATGTAGGAGCCCCAAGACTTCTAAATATGAAAGCCTTACAAGTGCAAGGCAATGGAGAAAAACACAATACTAGAGGTACAAATCTTTCAAATTTCCTAGAAGTAACCACAACAGCTTCACTGCCATACCCAACACCTCAAATATGATGGGCTAAATGATTGAACATATACCATCTTCCAATATCCTTCCTATGCTCATAAATGGATTTCCTACATCAAACCAGAAATAGGTAGAAAACCAGACTTCTAATTTCTCATGTAGCACTAATAACAAGGTGAAACTAGAAGCAGCAGCAAACTTAAACCAAGCACAAGCCTTGGAAACAACTTCATGAATTGCATCTCTTTTAGCTTGTTTACGTTTTTTTGAAACATATCAGTATAAAAACTACATCTAACATCAAGCATGAAGAGAAACTTAAAAAAAGAGCATCAATTCTTATATTCACCGGCATAAACCATGCATAAATATTGCCACCATCAAAATAGAAAAGAAAATGAGAAGAAAGGATAAGAATCTCAAGTAGTTTCTTTGGGCTGTAATGTTAGTCTCAACTCTCAATGCAAAGCTTGAAAGCAGGAAAATTCTAATTTAAGAGCATTCCAAGCACTGATTTCCAGAAAGATGCCACATGCTTACTAAAGTAACAGTAATATCTCCAGAGTGCCATAAATTTGTACCTGGAAAGGGAATATTGTAATTTAAAAGATTTATTTCATTTTAATTTCTACAACTTCATAAATAAATTCAAAGTGTACTATCCTTATAAATCATTAATTATTAAATTGATATGGACACCGGTATTACATATGAAGAATTCTTGGCAGTTGATAACACCCAACACAAGAAACGGCTCTTGCTAAACATCTCATTACACACCAAAAAACTCCTGCTACCACGCAGAATCATCTCTATTCAGTGATAAATAAACAGAATACACACACACACACACATAATCCATAAAATGGAAAGTCTAAATATCACATATAACCAACCATGACATGAACTGGTGAAATCCAACGAGTCTAGCATTGAATCCTTCAGATGCACCCATCATAAGTTCATATCTACCATATCAAACACTAGCTGTTTAGCTTGCCAATTCTCCGACACATAAATAACTTTTTATTTTTGCAATAAATTATATACATCAATAGAATATGCTTAATGGTGCCAATCATAAGGAGGCAGAAAAGGAGAAGGTTTTTTACTGTCAAACTAACCTATTACTGAAAGCAAGTTAGATGCCTGTTGACATATTGCAATTTCTTCATCACTAAGGTGCTCTAGCAAGGTGTTTGCTATATCTTTCCTGTAACAGTGGCCATTAAAATGTTCATGAAACATCCAGAAATGTGAAAGTAAAATGAATTTACAGAAGGATACCGCTGCTAAACAATCTTATACCATGCCAAATAGGAAATTTTGTTTTCTGAGTCTAATGACATGAAAATCAGTTGTGATACAACATCAATAGCATTCCTTCTCTGCAGAGCATTTCCAGAAGCAAGTCGCTCCAGTACTTGTTTAAGATAATCACTGTCTGTGGTCCTGGTTACAATATCAAATTTAAGTCAGTTTGATCTTCAGGATACAAAAAATAAAAAAATATCTGGTCTGCCAAATGCCAATATGTGAAGAGAATAGAGAAAATACATGGTGCAATACTCTGCTATGAGCATAACAACAGCTTTCGCTATGCCATCCCGCTCATCCAGAAGGTTCAGCAACAAAGGTAAGACAGCATCCATCTGGCTGTTGTCAGCAATGCCATTTCCAGATGAATAATTTGATTTAAATATGACTTCCTTAAATATGAAAACAGCTCCAGCTATTACATCTTCATCAGTACATTGTAGCTTCAGTCAAAAAGGAACAGATCAAGAATCGAAGAGAAAAAAAAAACATTAAGTACAACAAGAAGAATGGAATTTTTTTTTTAGTATTCAATAAAAACAATATCCACACATGAAATAATGATTAGACAATGAAAACTGATCTCTTGATATATCGTTGGAACAGAAAATAGGACACAAAATCATTCATTCTACTCAGATACTCAAAACTCAATTACAATTAAGATTTTGAAACAGAAACCAAAATTTGATCAACCATCAACCACACTACAGCTCATCATGAGTTTATATCAGATGTCAATTCTATATTAAAATACCCTTTTCCTCTTAAATAATCAAAAGATAGAGACTAAAAGAAAAAACAAAAAAGGAATAGAACTCAGAATATATGTGGTTGTATCTTACGCCGCCCCACCCCCTGCCACAAACCATGGCAAGTCCGATTGAACTATTGACATTAGAACTGTACAATAGCACACATGTACCATCACATCCATACATCATTGTACCGTTTTCATGCATACAGGTAACAAGAGCCAAACATTCTGCAAGCATTTGTGACACAAAACCATCTAGCCTATCCAACCTGAAGTTCTGGTCTAGAGTCAGACCAGAACAAGGCAAAATACAAACAGCAGTCACATATTCTAGGTCAAAATAAGAACATAAATATTCGCAGTCACACGTTTCTCTGTGACCTCAAGTATACACACCTGTGATAAAAGAATTTGTGATATCTGCATCCCATATTGAGACATTATGCCTTCAAATTTCTTTCTGTCAAAACGTCCTAAAAGAAGACATAGAGAATTCAGGAAAAATTTTCTAGTCTCAACACCAGCATCCCCTTCTCCTACATGGCCCTCAGCATGGCTGTCCGTATAATACTGCATATGCATTTTTTTCTCCCTCATTAGCTATTAAACTACTCCATTACTTGAAGAATACAAAATAAATAAATAAATAAGAGAGAGCAAGAAAAAAGAATGCAACTTGAGATGAAGTATAGGACAAGTTAAAGAAAAGCAAATTTACTCTGTTTTCCTACTTTGGATTAAAACCCCTGCCCCTCACATGTCCAAACTCAATGCAGAACAGAAAAGATTGGATGTATTTCAACCTAAACAGGAGGCAAGAGAATAATAACAAAGCAATTACTTTTCAGAAATTTTTACACCAGCCTGCATTCAACAAGGTAAATCAGAAAGGGGTCCACAGCCGGCCCCTACCTAGCTCTAACTCAAGTTATCAATTTCATGTAGTCCATATAAGATTAAGAATTTTGATATTTTATAATCACAAAAATTACTGTTTGGACATTCCAACATCTCGATAAGTTAAATAAATATATTGCTTCATAATTTTCAATATCCAAAATCTAATCAATTATAACTTTCATACCCTTGTTAAGGCGAGGGTATAAGCATAGTTAATCTATTTACCAGTGAAAAATAGCTGAAACAAATATTAGAAGATTATTAAAATTGAACAATTTGTTTTGTTGCAACCACATCAATATTTCAAAAAAGAATAAAAATATAAAATTGTGCAGAATGGATAAAAATGATCCTTTAGCCAAATCCAATTATCTTGGGACTAAAACTTACTTGAGATAACTGGATTTTTCATAAATCTAAATATTAGGAATTCTCTAACTATTTTGAGCAAAAAAAAAAACTCCAATGGGTGATATTATCAGACTTTAGACTATAACTAAGTACACATATTCCAATTTATAGTTAATATCACCTAGAATGCAACTATAAATCAAGGGATACATTATACTACTGCCAAATTTTTTTTCTATTGGGTCAATTTCCAAAAAGGAAATTTATTAACACAAAAAATTACCGGACTACAACAGGGGAAAAGTATCCAAACTAAAAAAACTGCAAACAACAAATTACAAAAAAAAAAACCTACTACCAAAAAAAAAAGAAAGGAAAAATTCAGCCACAACCTATGCAAAGAAATATTACCGTTTGAAAATCTAAACATTACACTATTCAGGACAGCCTGATATACCTTTTCACTGGAGCTTTGCTACGAGAGTTACTAGCTAAGTTACCAGACTAAAACATGCCCACACACAAATAAAAACCACTCCCTAACTTGCAATCAGATTTTCTGATACAATTCTAGAAATTCCCAAATTAACATTGGCATATGAATTATAACTTGAATTTAATTGAAATAAAATAATAACTATTCAAGTTCCTCTAATCTTCAGTCTAGGCTCTCAAGTAGGAGAGAGGCGACTTTTGTTCTAATTGCCAAAACATCACTTGCAAGTCCTTTTGTTGTGCAAAACTTATCAAGTTTACATGTGCACTCTTTTATAACTGGATGGAAAATATAAGCCAAATTCTGCATGGCATAGTTATAATATATGCAGTGCTGCATAGAAATTTTTTAGGCAAAACTACAAGGGGATCCCATTAAAGTTGTCGTAGTTGAATAAGAAGGGTACATTTGTCATGGATTGAAAGAAATCGAAATGCTATTGAAACCAAAGTTCAATCGTTAAAAGGATATTTAGTGATTAGGAAGAATAAGGTTAACCTATAGGGGGTTATGTTAATGCGAGTTATAAGAAAGATAAAAGTTTTTAAAACACAATAGCCACTATCACTGATACAAAGCCAACAATTCTGTCAATACTTTTTTGTTCTTTTTAATTTTTCCATCTATATCAAATGCAGATCACAATTAATAAATAGAGATAAATGCAGATCTTCAAACAAATTATAGTGGTTGAAGTTAAAATATGGACTGGACAAAAATAACCTGGATTCCAGACATGTACTGCTCCAAGAACTCTTTGCAATGCTGAGAAAATTTATAATCTTCCAAATGCAACAAATTGCTGTAATGCTTCCAACAAGAAGAGAGTAGCAAGGCTCCATTTTTGGGAATATTTGCACCTGTCTTCCATATGGAAGATGAAGAAATCATAATGCATGGGAAGTTAAATGTGAATGTTATTAAGGGCACAAAGTGGGTATAGAACCTGCCTCATCTTGAATGAAGCTATATTGCGCTTTTATCTCCTGCAACCATTTAAGCACTTGCTCTGCCCCTTTAGCATGTAAAGACCTACTTTTTCTACTCCACTGCTCAAGCCAAAACATCAACATGCAAAGGAAGTTTCATGTGAATACACAATCCGATGCTCAGAAGAGTTACAATGCTCAGCAAATTAAAAATAACTGGTGAATCAAAGATAGATTTTTACTCCTATAATAATTATATGCTATTAGTAAAAGAAATTTCAAAAAAAAAATCTATACAGACTTAATAATACCACCAATTATTATTTTAAAAAACTATTATGACTTAGAGAGATGATATAAGCAAATGCATAGAGACTAAGTAATGCTAAAAGAGTATCAGTACTTGGAATTATGCATATAACCTCATTCAATTCAGTCCAAAGAATAACTCTCAGTTTCTCTATTCTAACATGTGCCATCAAAAGATAGGAGAAGGTTGACTTAATAATTAAAAGAAAAAAGTGAACATAAGCTCACATCACAATGAAAATTTATATGTTGAGAAAATCAAAAGCTAACTAATTCTGACAAAATATGAGAAAAATAGACAATCATAAATTAAAGAGAATGAACATGTGACAGAAGTTCATCACCCAAATTAAAGCATAGAACAGGGGAAAACACAAACAAAATCCAGATGAAGGTCGAACAAGACAAGTAATTATTGAACATACAGCAAGGAGTCTCTCTGTGAGAGTAATAAGTTCCCCTATCATCTCCCAGAGCAAGTATGCCATGTCAAACGTTGAGTCATCTGATGATTTACAAGTCGGTTTTACTTTCCTCTCTCCCATGGAAGCAGGTACAAGACTAATAGGGCGATCTGATGCATTTAAATCCAAGGGCTTCGTCTTGTTACTTAAAGCCTTAGGTTTCTTTGTTAATGCTTCACTAATAGCTAAAATGCAATCAGCAGCCGATACTGCGAGGCGAGAGGGCAACTCAAATCCATGCTGTGGAGCGCTACAAACAAAATGGTAAGAAAAAAATAAAGAGAGATGAGAATAGCAGAAAAAAAAAAAAAAGAAACTATATCAAGCATGGATTTGCATTTTCAGTATCACATTGGCACAGAGTAACATATAAACATTGACAATCATGCAGTGGTAAGCCAAATTCGGGGGGGGAAAAAAAGCACTCTACAGCATATATTGCATTCATTACTTTTAGTTAAATATCAATAGTTTTAGAAGAAATATCACAGAGAGAACCTCAACATCCAGAAACAACAAGAGCAGAGGAAACAAGGATGCTGTACAAACAATGAGTGGAAAATAAGCCTCTTTCCCAAAAATGATATTGATCCCATTACAAACAAATGATAAAACTATATTTCATGGAAAGAGCAAAGCAAGAAAAACATCATATATATGCCAACAACACAATGAAACCACCAGTAATTGGCTGCAAGAATGTCTGATCCCCATGCTGACAAAATTTTTAGGAACACAATGTTCTATAAATTATCATGACACCTATTTTCACCTAACATTAAAAATGTAGAAAACAGCTTGTCTTTTTATACTGAGACCTTGTTAATTCTCCAAAACAAGCCCAGCCTATTAAGAAGTAATGCCATCAGGCTGGTGAACGCAGCGCTTGAATAAACATATTTTAACTTTCTATTATAGAAGGTTCTAATGCAATATTAAAATTCTTAGAACAATCCACCACATGAACATGCGGATTCCAATCATACCACACAACTACTTAGTCTGAGCCATAAATGCATGCATGGGCAACATCTCCACCCTAAACTCAACCAGAAAAGCCACTTGCTTAAGTAGTAGACAAGATATGATAGATAAAAATGAATAACCTCACATTGCATTGGATTATGCAATCAGTTGAATACTTGTCTGTAAAATTTGCATGAAAATCATTAAATATCAGAAGAAAACACACTAATACTCAAAGATAAAAGGATTTATCTACCTTCCCTTGCATACTATTTGTATCAAATGTGGGATATATGAGCAGTTAATCTTCAAGAAAGTACTATAATTGTCCCTTATTCCTGCCATAAAAAATCACAAATTCAACTCCATCAGTCTTCACCAAAACAGATGGAAATAAAATTAGAAGAAAAATGTACATCTCTTTACCAATTAGAGCATGTTGATCCATAAAACTCTCACACTCCACAAGACTACGGATAAAAACACACCAAGCAAGAGCTATAAAACGATCATCTTTTCTCACAATAATGTCACCAAGATTCCTAACGACGCCATGGAAAAGAAACTCATCTTGAAAGAGCCAATTTACAAGTACCATTGCTTGCCCACCATGCTTCAAGTCTTTGTTCATCAATGACTAACATACACAAACAACATACACCCAACAACAAAAAATCAAAACTGAGCTTGAAATTAAGCACTAAAGTGAGCTTATTTGCATCCAATAATAATAAGAGAAAAAAAGCAAATTGTGACATGGGCATTACATGTTGAATAATGGGAATGAGAATATCATCCATGTTATGGTTTCTTTCAATGGCATCTTTAACAAACTTGTGAAGAAACCAAAGAGAATCCTCTAATGACCCAAGTGAGGGTCTTTTGTCAGAGTCGAGAGAGAGGCAAGAAATGGAGTCCTTTAATTTTCTGGTGCGAGCTGCAAGTAGAGTGGTTAGCGCTCTGCCTAAACTCACTGAAACCATTGATTCTGGTAACTCTGATGACTCAGATTTCCATAACAACTCTTCTGATTGCTCCATTTTTTAGTAAAGTTAACAGCTTTAACAAATTTTAATTGTAATGAAAGTTTAATACTTTAAGCAATCAGTATTATAATAGGGAAAAAAATTACAGAAAATTAGGGCTTGCAAGTTGTGGAGGAATATTGGAGAACCATTGAGAAAGAAAGACAAGTTAGTTTCCACCCTCCCTCTTTTTTCCCAATAGTCAATTGGGCTCTCACTATGTTGTTTTGGGTAAATTAAGGGCAAAATCATATTCAATCCTCGTACTTTTATTTTTCTCCGTTAAGTTTTTTATATTTTTATTTGTAAAATCCAGATCTTTATACTTTATATTTTGTAAATATAGTGTCGTCCACTGTATTGAAGAACCAAATGTTTGCAAAATATAAGTGCCCGGACCTAATTTTAATCGGTAAAAAAACATAGATTTAATAGAGAAAAAATAATAATACATGAATTTTTTCTTTAAAAAGATATCATGAAAAACATTTTAACTAAACATTTTAATAATAATCAATTTCAATTTAAAATTTGTAACGGTAATTTGAAATAAATTAATTTTTTTAAAGTGATGAGATCAAAATTTGATATTAATTATAATACCTTACTATTATATTTATGTATATGAAAATAATTTTTAAAAATATATATTTTATAATAAAAGACTCATAAACTATATTTGACTTGATTAATAGTACACCACCCAAATATTTATCTTAATAAAAAAAATCACTATGTATCAAGAAAATTTGTTAAATTGGAAAAATAAATAGCTCCTGGGTCAATAAAAAACACATGAAAAAAAAATAGTTAAATGAAGTCATGTCACTACAATTCCACACAATAATGAATTAAATAAGTTCATCATACATAAAATTAAACCATTAATGACGTTATATAGATATCGAAGATTAAATTAATTAAGTTGAATGAGTTAAATTGGTGAATTAAAGATATGAAATAGTTACACACAAGTGTTTGGAATGTTAAGTAATAGTGACATGGCTTCATTTAATTAGTTTTAATTGCCACGTAATCTATAATTGACCTAAAAATTTATCAGTATATAAAATTGTAAAAATCTATCTATAATATTAAAGTTGATGCAGAATTATTATACAATCTACAGTGAATGGCTAACTTTTTGTTGAAACTGTGTCATTGCATTCTAATACATTATCGTTTTGAACACAACTTGAATTTACTTTTTTTCCACTTCTTACTGAGGATGAGAAAACGGCAGCGTTTTGTTGCTTCAGAGGCAGAAACGATATCATTTTGCTGCTTGGGAATGTTTGTTCCAATCCATGTGTGGGCCATGAGAGATAAGAGAGGTTCAGTTGGTTGTCTCAACTATTGGAGACATTTTGGCCCACTAGACACATGGCAACGACTCTTCAGGAAGCTGTGGGTTAATTTGAAATAAAATGGTTGCGTTTTATCCTTCTTTCAGCTTATACGGCGTCGTTCTTCTACTTAAGGGTCCCATGCTCTACCTCTTCCTTGCCTTAAGGGTCTCAAGCTTATCCCTTATGTGGGCCACATCTGATCAGATTGCCACCTATCTTCTACACCTTGACACATGCAGGAGTATAATAATTATTTACAACTGAAAATTGAATAGTAACTAATTGGCTAAGAAATGAAGCAATGAACTAACTAGCTGTGTGGTAGTTTAACATGGGCAATGACAAAATGAGCCCTACCCATTATGCCACGTATAGCGAGGAGCCATCAAGATCAAATGGAATTACAAAGTAATTGAGTGGTGCTCAAATGAACTAAATAACCAATTAATTGTTTCTCAGTCTAAGACAAACATAAGAGCATTAAATTAATGAATCATAGATGACAGAAAGGAATAACAACTTGATCTTCCTGAGGTTTAAGAATTTAATGTGGCCTCAGTACCTGTTGTGCAAACTGGTTTGAGGAAGCAAATTTTAATGAAGCAATTGCCACGTAATTTTATGAAAAAAAAAAAGTTTACATGTGTTTTTAAAGGCTGTAGCCGAGTGAATTATGCATTTGAATCAGTAGATATGAAAATACCAGTTGAGTTGTGCAGCAAAACTAATTATATCCACATAGCTTTTATCTGATTTTAAAATGAAAAAGTGTTTTGAACCGGTGCTTTGAAAAAAAATTGCGTGCGCTGAAGTCATCATTAGCCACAATGCAAAGCAAACAAAAGGGCAACTAAATTAGGATCTATCTATTTATTCTATCTATCTATCTTCTATATATTCTAGATCTATCTATCCATCTACTCTATCAATCTCAATATCAATATCAATCAATATCTAATACATTAAAAGAGAGGCAAGATTACTGTAGCCACTGTTCATTGGGCAGTAACTTGCTTCTCAGCCTTCATTTTCAGTTTAATCACGTGGTGTGCCATGCTTTGTTTTGTTATTTCCGTGTAAAGACATTGTCCTTGCATTCTTCTCCCTTATAAAGGTCCTCATTTTTGCATTTATTCCCAGCAATGCCTTGTTCTTTTAACCATGCACAGGCTATTATTTACGCTCATGCCAATTGATTTGTCTTTTCTGTTCCATTAAAAACCTTTGTTGCTTTTTTATTTACCCTTATGCCATTATAGAATACTTGGAGTAGGCCTCATGGTTCGGGGCTGAACTCATGGCTCTGTATCTTTACTATCACATGCAATTCTTACAGGATATTTAGGCCATGTGTGGTGGAGAAGGGACTTGGGTTAGATTATTTGGAGATACAATTATATTAAGTACAATTTTCATTTTAATCCCTTAATTTATTGGATTACACATTGAGACTCAATCTCATATTTTGCTAATTGAAATATTATATTTTGAATCTAAATATATATAATTTTAACTTTGAATAATTTGTGAACCTATTATAATTTGAGAAAATGATATAAAATATATTTAAGGTTTTAAACTGTGTTTCAATATGAATTTGTCTATATGATTTTAATGTCAATTTTATAAATTAATTAGCTGATAAATAAAATTTAAGTTATTTTTGTGGATATTTTAGTTTGTTAATTTGAAATTAGTATGCTCCTAATTTTAATGAGTTCATTTCATTTTTTATATGATTTTCTAATATAATGTAATTACTATTGAATTTCAATTCTATGATAGACATAGAATTTTTTATTTGAATTGTATGCATTTATTAGTTTTTCATGGGTAAAATTATTCATTTTAATAAATCAAATATAACATAAGCTAAAAATAATAAGTCAATTTTAAATATTAATCTTCCTTAATTAAAATTTAACTCTATCCTTATATCATAAGACTGTATTAAAAAAAATAAATATCAATGAGTTTAGATATATGTGTTGTTGTGATGATAACATATGTAATATTTATATTTTAGTCCTTCAATTTATTAAGTTAATTATAAAGTTTCAAACTTTTATTTGATTAATTAAATACTTTTGCTTATGTGCTCTGCAATATTAGTTGGTTATAAACACAATGAATGCATAATAATTTATTTTTT
>CANYLF010099463.1:0-19806 GCA_948193215.1 Bocquillonia castaneifolia
TAAAGTTAGTACATGTGTTTTGCCCATATAGACAAGTATGCAGCCTCATTTTGATTCATAGCATAAATGCATTTTTAGAAAATATTTTGGAGTGTTTAAGTGCTTTGGAGATATGTGTGAAAAGACTAATATGATTATATAATTTTTTTTATGATTTATATATCTTATTTAGGTGCTCAAATAAGAGACGAAAGTGTTGCACCTAAGTGAGGCAACTTGTGGATTCGATAGTGGTTTGTTGGTGGTTGTTTTGGTGAGTAGATATGCAAGTCCTTGAAAAATAAAAATTTATTGAGTTTTATTATTTAATTATTAAATATTTGATGAGTTTAAAAATGATTTATATACTAGTTTTGATGGTGCCAAAAGTTGTTGGATGAAATATGGATTTAATATTTTATATGAGTTATGTATATATATATAATTCATGATATATTTTTATCAATGGTTTTGATATATGTGGAATAAATGTTTTAGTTTGAGAATTGAGAATGGATGTTTTAAATGAGTTTATAAATATTATGAAATATTTTGATAATGATTTTGTGATGTATCTCCTCTGTAATGATATACTGAGAGGTGCTGAGATTGTGATATGCACCTGGTTATGTGCTGAGATTGTGATATGCACATGGGAGATATATTTTGTCGTTGTCTATGCACGCATTTGACACAGGGCACTTGACTAATGGACGGTGAATGGAGATGAAGGGTTAGCCAACAAGTGTGCCTAGAAGAGTTTTGGCTCTGATGTAGATCAATGTCGTTTTCCTGATTACAGACCTAGGGTATGGTGGATTATTATAGAATTGGAAAGTCACAGAGTTGAATCGAAAGAAAGAAATTTGAGTATATTTATATATTCTTTCACTTAATTATGATCGAAATGTTTATTCAAATTATATATATATGTTATGAAAGAATTGCAGATTTTATATTTTAAAAACTTAAATGTTTTCTGCTTGTTATATCTATTCATTGAGTTTTTCGCTCATTATTTTATTATAAATTTTTCAGTTAGCAAGGCATCAGAGTAAGGAGAAAGTTGCTAGAGTGTTGGTGTTGTTAATATAGGGTGAAGTATTTAAAGTTGGCCACTACACTATTGAGAACTCTTTGGTTGTGTATTTCAAAATAAATGTGAAGATATATCTTCTACTTTATGAACATGTATAATATGTAAAATTACCGGATGAAAAAAATATGTTTTATAATAAATTTATTATCGGATTTTATAATAAAAATATTTGGGTATTATAATTATTACGTTTTTTTTATCGATTGTACTAAGATTTTTGGTAATTTATATAACCATAAATTTTTATTTATATTTATGTAAAGTTCATAGAGACTTAAATTACTCAAAACTTATATGATTTTATTATAAGGATTAAGAAAAAAATTTATACATAGAAAAAAATTTCATATTAAATAAAGTCGTGTGAATGTGATAAAATATTTATTTAGTCTACCTCGAGCTTGGTTGGGCAAGGTGTAACACGTTGGCACAACAAGAGGATGCTCAATGAACATTACGGAGCCGTGATGATGAGATAATGTGCCTAATGAAAGATCTGTAAAATGCCAGGGACAAGTTCGAGCCGTTAGAGGCTGAGAAAAGGAGCTTAGCAAGCCAAGTGCGAGATCTCAAGGAGAAGCTGGACCATTCCGAGGGTCTCCTTTCTGCTGAGAAAAAATACTACTTGCAAACTACTCAAGATGCAATAAATTGCATTCAGGAATGAGATAGTATCTGGGAGCTTCGTCAGACAATGATTCTAAGTTTGACACATGCTACGGCAGAGGTGAAGGGACGTTATTTGAAAAGGCATTCTGGTCAACCTGCCGATGCTGCGGACTTCTTAGATGTGCAATTTTCTCATCTTGTAGGCTGCATTATCGCAAATCTTAAAGCTGCTAAGAAAAAGGCATCGACGGCCAATGATCTTCCCTCCAAGCTTCCCTCCTGGTGTAAGCTTTCTCTTCCAGCAACTTCTTCAGCCCATACAAAGGAGGCTCCCCAACCTTGACGTCGTGGTCACCTCTGCCTTAACATTGTCGATGGTGTCGCAATCTTTGAAGGGGTGATCTCTTGTCCTGGATCTTAGCCACCTTGTCTTGGATCTTAGCCGCTTTGTCTTGGATCTTATCCGTTTTGTCCTGGATCTTTATAGCTTTATCTTGGATCTTAGCTACTTTGTCCTGGATCTTTGCTGTTTTATCTTGGACTTCGGTGACTTTGTCTTGGATCTTAGCGACTTTGTCTTGTATCTTTACCACCTTATCTTGGATCTTGACAGGCTTATTTTTAGTCGTGGCATCCTTTACTTATCTTGGATTTTGGCGACTTTGTTTTATCTAAGTTTCTGTAATTAGCAATATGTAGAATCACATTTGTTCATGTATTCATTACCTGGTTAGCTGTTCCTTTTTTGCGGCTAACGCACATAATGTAATTTTGACAAAGGAATACAAACTCTACAATTTTTAATTAGCTTACTGTTTCCTACCCTTTATCTTGTGGGCTTACTGTTTCTTGCGTGGAATAATGTTGCTTTATTTTTATTTTTGTTCTGCCGGTTCCTTTAAGATGAAAACATTATTCACTGAATTTGCATTTTTGGTTCTTTTTAGTCCTTCTTGTTGAGGGTTTATCTATTTAGGGCCTCTTAATTGGAGTTTCTAGCTTTATATCGGATAAGGTTCCAGTTAGAGGGATTTCACGGCTCTAGGGGCTAATTTAGTCTTTTTCAGACTTATTTGCCTTGTGTCGGTGGGTAAGGTTCCCGTTAGAGAAGTTTTAGGTCTCATGGGGCTAAGTTATTATCCATTTCAGACTCACTTTCCTTGTGTTAGGTAAGGTTCCCGTTAGAGAGGTTTTGGGCCTCATGGGGCCAAGTTATTGTCCATTTTAGACTCACTTGCCTTGTGTCAGGAAAGGTTCCCATTAGAGATGTTTTGGACCTCATGGGGCTAAGATATTGTTCATTTTGAGACTCACTTGCCTTGTGTCGGGTAAGGTTCCCAATAAAGAGGTTTTGGGCCTCATGGGGCTAAGTTATTTTCCATTTCAGACTCACTTGCCTTGTGTCGGGTAAGGTTCCCGTTAAAGAGGTTTTGAGCTTCATGATCAGTAAAGAGAAACATCTGTGGAAAGTACTCATTCATTGATTAACTTTTCAAGGGAAGTTACATTCTACTGATAATACTTTTTCAGATGTTGAACATTCCAGACCCTTGGCAATGACGTGTCGTCCATGCTTGTTAGCCAGTAAGCTCCATTCCCTATTGCTCTAGAGATCTGATAGAGTCCTTCCCAGTTGCATTGAAGTTTCCCAACACTAGTGTTACCCTTGCTTATCTCAACATTCTTCAAAAATAGCTCCCCTTCTTTGAATTCTCTTGGCTTGACTTTCTTCTCATGGTATCTAAAGGCCTGCCTTCTGTAGGCCTTGGCTCTGGCTGTCACTGCTGTCTACTTTCTATTAACATTTCTTTATAAATCAAAATCTGTTGATCATTAGAGATGGGATCATAGTTGGTTACTCTATATGATGGGATTCCTAATTCTACTGGAACTACTACTTCTATTTCGTACGCCAAGCTGAATGAGGTTTCTCAGGTGGCCTTCTTTGGTGTAGTCCTTTCTGCCCATAATACTCGATAAAGCTCTTCGATCCCGTTCCCCTTCACCTCATCCAGTATTTTCTTCAATCCTGTGAGGAGGTTACGGTTAGTGACTTCGATCATACCGTTGGTTTATGGATATCATACGGACCCGAATCTGTGCTCTATCTCAATTCTTTCGCAGAAGTCATGGAATCTCTGGCAATCGAACTGCTTTTCGTTATCTGTGATGAGAGTATGTGGGAGGCCAAACCTTGTAATGTCTTCTTTAAAAAAGAAATCTTCTGCTTTGGCGGCCGTTATAGTTGATACCTCCTCCGCTTCGATCCATTTAATGCAATGGTCTACAACCACTAACAAGAATTTTTTTTGCCCACCTGCAGTCAAAAAAGGTCCGAGCATATCCATCCCCCATGTTGAGAATGGCCATGAACTATTGATCGACTTTCTTTTGGTTGCCGGGATATGGATTTTGTCAGCATGCCTTTGACACTTGTCACATTTCTTTACTAATTCCTTGGCATCTTCTTCCATTGTTTACCAGAAGTATCCTTGGAGTTTCATTTTCCTTTTGACTATTTTATACCCTTGCTGAGCTTCATAAATCCCATCATGGATCTCCTCTATTATCTACCGTCCTTCAGTTTTTATCGCACACTGGCACCATGGGTGTGATTCAGACATTCGGTACAATACACCCTTATAATAAGCAAAGTTGCTTGCTTGCTTTATCAGTCAGCTGGCCTGTTGGGGATCTTTAGGGAGAATGCCATGTTCGAGGTAGTCGACTAGCGGAGTCATCCAATCATCCCTTCCCTGGATAAAGAATACATGAGGATGGTCTATACTTCGTTGATGCAGTTCTTCCTTCATCTCCATACCGAGGTACATCAATCCTCCTTCTAAGGATGATTTGGCGATAAGCTCTGCCTTAGTGTTTTCGCTTCTAATAATCTGTTGGATTATCCATTATCCTCCTTCCCTCTCGATTGCCGACAGTAATTTCTTGACTTTGGCTAGATATTTGCTTAGGACTTAGTCCTTGACCTGAAAATCTCCTGTAACCTGATTCACCACCAATTGTGAATTATTGAATATTTTGAGGTCTTTCGTTCTAACTTCGACTGCCAGATCTAGCCCTATGATCAAAGCTTCATACTCAGTGACATTGTTCGTGATGTCGAAGTAGATTCTCACTCCATACCTGATGGAGATTTTATCTGGTCCTCTCAATATTATGTAGGTTCCTGTTCCATGTTCATTCTTTACTCCATCAACAAAAAGTTTCCACGGCTGTGCCTTATAGGTTGTTATTTACGGTCCACCAGTGTTTTCAACTATGAAGTCTGCCAGGGCTTGAGCTTTCATCACTTTCCTTGCTTCGTACTTAATCTCGTAGTCTCCTAGTTGCATTGACCATCTTACCAACCTTCTTGATAGCTCTGGCCTTTGCAATGCCTTTCTCAAGGGAAGATCAATTCTTATAACCACAGGGTAGCTTTGGAAGTAATACTTTAATCTTTCAGTTGTGGTAATAAGTGCTACTACTAGCTTTTATACCATTGAGTACCGAACTTCCACCTCCTTCAATACTTAGCTAACATAGTAGATAGGCATCTGTTCTGGTCCTTCCTCTCTAATGAGCATTGATGCTACCACTTCTTTGTATGCTATAAGGTACAAAAACAAGGTTTCCCCTCGGATGGGCCGACTGATCAAAGGTGGTGAAGTGAGGAACTTTTTAAGATTATCAAATGCTTGCTGACAATCTTCCCCTTATTTGAACTGTTTGATGTTCTTGAGGCTATGGTAGAATGGTAAACATCTTTTGGTTGAGCTTGAGATGAACCTTCCTAGTGTCGTGATCCTTCAATTGAGAATCTGGACCTCTCTGATCGTTTTGGGTGGTTGCATGTTGACAACTGCTTGAACCTTTTCTGGGTTTGCCTTAATTCTTTTGCAGGACACCATGCACCCTAGGAATTTTCCAACTGTGACCCCGAAAGTGCATTTATCTGGGTTCGTTTTCATGTTGAAGCTCTCAAGAATCTTGAACACTTTCTCCAGGTCTACTGGGTAATCCTCTTTCTTTTTGCTTTTGAAAAAGACATCATCGACATATACCTCTACCACTTCACCAATAAGATCCAAGAACATGAGGTTCATGAGTCGCTAATAAGTCGCCCCAGCGTTCTTTAAGCTAAAAGGCATCATCCTGTAACAATGGGTGCCCTTATGTGTGATGAAGCTCATCTTCTCTTCATCTTCTTTCTTCATGGGGATTTGGTGATAGCTGGAAGCCATATCTATAAGGCTGATGTGTTCGTGACAAGCGAAGGAGGCAATGAGTCTGTCGATATTAGGTAGGGGATGATTATCTTTTGGACATGCATTATTGAGATTAGTGAAATCAATACACATCCTGTATTTTTCGTTGGCCTTTTTTACCATGACAACATTGGATAGCCATTCAGTATATATGACCTTTCTAATGAACCCTGCTTTTTCGAGCTTATCAACCTACTCAGCAGTTGTTTTCTCCTTTTCAACTGACATTGGTCTTTTCTTTTGTGCTATTGGTTTAGCGTTAGGATCGACTTTTAATGCGTGAGACACTATGGATGGATATACTCCTGTGATTTTTTAGGCCTTGCTTGTTAAAAGTCCCTTGTATCTTCTCAATTTGTCAATAATGGGCGTCTCCAAGTTGTCCAACCTTGCTGAAATTTTAACCTCCTTCTCCTCTGCCAATTGTGCTATTTTTGTTTCACCGACCAGCTTGATCTATTCTTTCGAATCGATCTTTAATATTTCCTCAATAGGGAGTGCCTCAGTCGTGGTGGTTATATAACATGCTTTAGCTGCCTCCTGATTTCCTCTTACTACAACCACTCCTTCATTTACTGGAATCTTCATTATCAGGTATCGAATGGATGTTACTGCCCCTAAATCGTACAGGTAAGGATGCCCAAGAATCGTATTGCAGGCCAAAGGCATGTCCATGACATTAAAGAGCGTCTTAATCTCCCTGTCGTGTTGTTGTTCTCTTCCGAACTCCACTACGAGCTCTTCTAGTCCCATAGGATGGATTAGTGTGCCATTTAGTCTTGAAATCGGTGTAGAATAGTGTTTCATGCTTAATTAAGATCCTCCTATTTGCTTGTATGTTGTCCACGTGATCAGATTGATGGAACTTCCTTCAACTATCAGTATGCGGCTGATGACATAGTTGTTTATGATTGCTTCCACTACTAGTGCGTCGCTATGGGGTGCTTGGACATGAGCTCCATCATCGAGGTTAAAAGTGATGATTAGGGCCAGGCGGTCAGACACTTTCTTGGCGTGTTTGGTAGTGCTTATGCTCATAATTTCTGCCCTTGACCTCTTCTTAGTAGCTGCTGAACATGATTCTCCTCTACTAATGACATGTACCTTTCCCGGGATGACTTTTCCTTTGGGGTCTATAGCTGGCTAAGATTCCTTTAGCAGATTGGGAGGTGACATATCCTTGCCTTGAATAGTGAATTTCCTCAATACCCCGATTTTTATCAGTCTTTCAATTTATCTCTTGAGTTCAAAACAATCCTCTGTGTCATGTTCATAATCCTCATGAAACTTGTAAAAACGACTTGTGTTCCTTGATCTTTGCATCATTGGTCTAGGACGAGTGTATGGAGTTTGACTATCCTTTATCCATATGAGCACATTAGTTCTGGATTGGCTAAGGGGAGTGAAATTTTCTCTTCTGTCTTGACTATATTGGTAGGGTCAGTTGAGAGCATTGTATGGATGGTAAATTTTTCCCAGATATGACCTTAGCGGGTTTGTGGCTTTGGTTTCTTTTCTTTCTTTTTTTTCCATCTGTGTCTTCCTTCTTTGATTTCCTATATCTTCTCCTGTCATCAATACTGACACATTTCTTGGCTATCATCATCAAATCCTGGTATGTCTCTGGTGGTTTTGAGTAGATTTTATTTGTTAACTGCCCTATGGTTGTACCTCTTCTCAGATCCTAGACAGCTGTGTCAATGTTCAAGTCATTTATCTTGGTGACTTCATTGTTAAATCTTTCCAGATAGTCTCTTAGCGATTCATTGTCCTTTTGTTTGCATGGGTAAAGTTGTTTTAGGCTTCTCTTAGGTGGTATGTTCGGAAAGAATCTGAGAATGAACTTTATTGATAATTCTTTCCAAGTTGTAATCGATCCTGGCAGTAATTTACTGTACCACTTCTGAGCTGTACCTACTAAAGTGGTGGGGAAAACTTTGCACAGGAGCTTATCAGACGCATTATAGAGCTGCATATAGTTAACAAACTTAGTGGTATATATTTCTAGGCATCCTGTATCTAAGAAGGAATTAAATATGGGTACTTTGAAGTTCATTGGTAAGTGCGTGGCGAGGATGTCTGTGGTCAATAGTGAGTCTTCAGCCCCAAAGGGACAGGGTGTTTGTGTAGCCTCGATCTTGAGGTCTTTGATCATTTCGGCAATCATCAACTGAAGTTTGTTTTCTTATTGGGTTATGGTGTCTTCCACCTGCCTTCGCTTTGACTTGCCACTTTCTAGACCACCTTGAGGTGAGCTTTTCTCCCGGAGTATCTTAGACAAAGATTCCACCTCCTCAAAGTCTTTACTGAGGTTGCGCCTCGTTCGTTTCCTTTGTCTGTTTCCCTTCTTTCCTTCTTTGGCAGTTTCAGGGGTGATAATCCGCAGTGTTTCTGTCTCTCCACCATTTTGATTTACAGGTGTAACAATGGTTTACATTTGTGTCATTGCCTCTTGCATTTGCAATTGCAAGTCTGCCAGGGCTTTGGTAAGTTGCTGCCATATTGGCGGAGCGGGGTCCCCTTTTGCTGTGGTGTGGCATCCTTCGGTGGGATGCTTTTATCGAGATTTCTAGCCGGTTGGTCATCTTCGGGTGTTACTGAAGTTGAGGCACCATCTCTCTGTTTCATCGGAATCACCATGCCGAGATAGTTATTTCCTGACAACAGAACCAAATGATGGAGCCGACTTGCGATGCTGAGCTTGAAGGTGGCTAGTGTAGTCCAGTCTTCTATAGTGGCGGTAGGCCGCTTGGATGATGGCTCAGTGTAGTCCAATCTTCTGTTGTGGCTACAGGCCGCTTCAATGATGGCTTTGATGGAATGCTCGAGTTCTGCACATGTAAACAAAAGAGGGTCGGACGGGACGAAGGTCTCAGGTCTAACTCCGATGCTCAAGTTAGTTACTAGACTTTAATGTGTAATAAATGAGCTGAAAGTTTGAATCCTTTACCTGTGGAATCATTGGATATTTATAGGGTTCTTATGTTTGATGTGTTGTCCGGAGGGGTTACCAGGTGTCTTGTAAAGCTATGAGTGTCTAGTGCAACTTACCTTTGGGCTCTTGGGCCTATTCCATCAATAATGTAATTGAATAATTTTTTGGTGTTTTTTTATAGAACGTCTTGGAAATAATAAAGGAATGGTAATGTAATTTCTGGAATTTTGTTAAAATTTCATTTTTTTATATATTTTTGTATATTTTTAAAACACATATAAAATACATATGAACAAATATGAAACACATATGAAACAAAAAAAAACACATATGAAAAAAAAACATAAACAGCAAGAAATTGTCAAAAAAAAATGAGTAAAATGGTTCATTTTTTTAATGTTTTTATAAGTGTTTCATGAGTGTTTCATTTCTTTTAAGCTCAATGAAAGTAATATGAAGCATTTTAAAACACCTATAAATGAAATATGAAACTGAAAAAAAAAATTAGTAAAAGAGTTCTTTTTTATGTTTCATAAATGTTTCTTATGTGTTTTTATAAAAGGTAGGCAGCTGATTAATAAAAATTTCACTTTTAGACACAGATACAAATATTTAGTTTCAGAAGTATTTTACTAAATAAAAGCGCACTTTTAGACTTTTATGAAAATTTCTCAATTCTATATAGTAATAAATTTTATGGGGTCCAACAATATAACTTGATAGAAGTTTTACTGTACTATGAAAAAGGCTTTCTTGATGGGGTTGAACCCAAGCCAAGAGCCCAGCATGCGATTAACCATAGTTGGGCTTTCATAAAATGCAGTGGACCATACGGAACAACTACACCACACACCTAAGTGGTTGCTACGGTTGGACTGGACCGGAAGTTTTGACAGTTGGTTCCTTCCTTCCACCTGAAATCAACGAACAAGTTAAGTGAAGTGAATGATTCAATCTCTGCCTCTGGAACCTGGAAAGATGGCGTTGTTGACACTCTTTGTATCAGCTGCTAAGCTCGCCGGAGTTTTAGTAACTGTGACGGTGGCTGCCAACGTTTTTTCCTTCGAACGTTACCGGAAAAAGAATCTCCGACCTTTTCATTCACCCATTGACGAGTCTTCCGATATTCTGGCGTCTTTTAATGTTAACGGTAAACTATGATTAAATAGTTTACTCACTCACTTTCTTACAACTGTTGCTTGCTGTATTCTCTTATTTTATTTTATTTTTTTAAAGAGAAATGGCTAATTGGGTAGCTAGCTACAGGTAGGGATTCTGTAATGGAACTGAGAAATTCAAATTATGCAAAACAGAGAGGGAGAGAGAGAGAATTTTTATGAAAGTTCAAGTCTTGAATATGGTTAAAAAAACATGATTTTTGTGGAAATGATTCTGCAGGGGAAGATGGTGAATTTTTCTTTGGATTAGCTACTGCTCCTGCCCATGTTGAAGATAGGCTTAATGATGCTTGGCTTCAGTTTGCAGAAGAGAACCCTTGTGACCAATCACAATCACCTCGGAATAAAGAGCCAGCTTCTGCACTCATGGCTTCGGCCACTCCTGATGGTGGCTCTCAGCAAGTCAATAAGAGTGGCAGGAAGAAGAAGAAATCCCTTAAGATTGCTATGGAAGCTATGATTAGAGGGTTTGAGAAGACTGTTGAAGATGAAGCCCCTGTCGAAGAATGCCAACATAATGTTGCTGCTTGGCACAATGTTCCCCACCCGTAAGCCTAACTTTGTAGACTATATTTATTGTGTTATTGCATCTACTAAACATTTTGATCTCTTGTTGCTCACTCGAGAAATGGATTTGCTTGAATTGATTTAGAGAGGAGAGGTTAAGATTTTGGTCTGAGCCTGACATAGAGTTGAAGCTGGCTAAAGATACTGGTATATGTGTCTTTCGATTGGGAATAGATTGGATGCGAATTATGCCTGAGGAGCCTATCAGTGGATTAAAAGAAACTGTACGTATGATGTGAATTGCATATGAATGTTATTGCCTTTGACTTGTCATGAGTCTAAAATGTTGAGAAATGTAGATTCTCTTCTTTTTCATAGCCATGACCATGAGATGTCAGAAACATTTCCTAATAAAAGATTTATTTTCACGGGTGAGATTGCATATAATTAAGTTGCATGATATTCTTTTCTAGGTTAATTTTGCTGCTCTTGAGCGATATAAATGGATCATCAGTAGGGTTCGGTCTTATGGAATGAAGGTGATGCTGACCCTGTTCCATCACTCATTGCCACCATGGGCTGGTGAATATGGTGGATGGAAGCTTGAGAAAACTGTTGATTATTTCATGGATTTTACTAGGTTAGTTTTCTATTAAGTGATATATCCACCAATGAAGTAGCTCTGCAGTTCATATTGTTATGTTCCTTGTTGATACCTTTTCGGAAAGAATGAATCATGTTTGTTCTTGGTAAATTATTGCTTATGTTCATGAATGCACTGTTTCTTATTTTGCTTTGGCAATAGAAAACCAAAGAGCACAGACATACAAATTATGCACATCTTGGTTTGATTGTTTAAGTTCTTTGGTTCTGTGTGCTCGTATGATGTTGTAGCTCCTGAATGTGTTCCTATATTGCAGGCTTGTTGTTGATGGTTTATCAGATATGGTAGATTATTGGGTGACATTTAATGAACCTCACGTCTTTTGTATGCTAACTTATTGTGCTGGTGCTTGGCCTGGCGGTCATCCTGATATGTTGGAGGTTGCCACTTCTGCATTACCTACTGGTGTTTTCAATCAGGCAATGCATTGGATGGCTGTTGCACATGCAAAGGCCTATGACTATATCCATGGAGACAGGTTTTCTTCTTCCCTTATACATGCTCTTTTGTAATCATTGTTGCTAAGAAATTCTTATCTGTTGGGGCATGCGATATTAGTTTCGGCAATCTAAAGGCAAGTCACAAATTCACAATATTAATCATAAACCTTTTGTTTCTAATTGATGGATTATTCAACTTTATCATCTTAATGAGCTTATATCATGCCTTCATTCCAGTTACCAACTTTTGGGTGTTTATATGGAAATTAAATCTTTTATCCTTCTACTTCCAACATTCTTCTTGGTCTGTCTTGTCCTTGCCAAGATCTAAACAGTTAACAATGTTTCATAGCTTTTCTTAGTAATTCTTTTGAATTTGTTTGTTTCTGCAGGACCTCTTCAAATGCAATGGTTGGAATTGCTCACCATGTATCATTCATGCGACCATATGGCATCTTTGATGTTGCTGCTGTTTCCCTGGCTAATTCTCTGACCCTTTTCCCATATGTGGATAGCATCTCTGACAAGCTTGATTATATAGGCATAAACTACTATGGACAGGTCTGTTCTCTAACCTAGAACAATGTGGATATGCACATGCAACTCTACTGATAATGACATTTCTCATTTGCCAGGAAGTGGTCTCTGGAACTGGACTGAAGCTAGTGGAGACTGATGAGTATAGTGAATCTGGGCGCGGGGTATACCCTGATGGTCTATTTCGGATGCTGATTCAGTACAATGAGAGGTACAAACATCTAAAGCTGCCTTTCATAATTACCGAGAATGGAGTTTCTGATGCAACAGATTTGATCCGTCGGCCGTATCTGGTTGAACATTTACTTGCTGTTTATGCAGCGATGACAATGGTCTTTAGTCTGCACTTAGCTTTTCATTTGAGTTGAATTATATGTTTGTTGAAATAATAGGGTGCTTGACATTCCTGTAATTTCTTTACAGGGTGTCCCGGTGCTTGGCTACATTTTCTGGACTATATCTGACAATTGGGAGTGGGCTGATGGGTATGGTCCCAAGTTTGGACTTGTGGCAGTTGATCGTGAAAATGGTCTTGCACGTATTCCACGTCCTTCATACTATCTGTTTTCCAAGGTTATAGTTTCTCTTTCGTTCTTATTTTGTTTTGTCTTCTCATGATATCCATGAGTGATACACCCACTGCTTCAATTTCAGGTGGCAACTACAGGTAAGATCACTCGTGAAGACAGGGCACATGCATGGAATGATCTTCAAAGAGCTTCTAAAGAGAAAAAAACACGACCATTTTATCGAGCAGTTAACAAGCATGGTTTAATGTATGCAGGTAAGCAGTGCAATTTATATTTTGCCAGCCACATTATAATATCTTTGCCCTTTGAATATAGTCTCTGCAGAAACCTGGTTCAGATATTCTCTCATGCTAGCCTAATGCATTCCTTGGCTTGATTCAGTACAGACTTCTATATATTTATACCCATGTAATGGCCTTGAATCAAGTTATTCTGACCAACGTGGTTGGTCAGGTGGATTCTTCTCATGCATACCACTCAGAGAGTAGAATACACATACTTGTTCATTTTGACTTTTAAGTGGCACTGCTGCATACTGCTTTGCGCTAACACTGAGGCTTCACCATTCCTCTTCCTTCCCCTCTAATCATATCATTTTCTCTTAACAGGAGGCCTCGATGAACCTATACCACGACCTTTTATTGAAAGAGATTGGCGATTTGGACACTACGAGATGGAAGGTCTGCAGGACACGTTCAGTCGCCTGGCAAGATGCATTCTTCGACCATTCTCCATTAAAAAGAAAGGAAAGCATGAAAAGTTTGATGATGAAGTTGTCCTCCAACCTCTTGAATATGCTGTCTGATTGCTTTAGTCAGGCAGTTGTAACATATACTTGCTCATGATAAATCTGCTTGACCAACATGCTCTTGCAAATGTTAAAGAAAAAGGTACATGAACTTTTACGACTCTATATATTTTTCATTCAAGTCTACTCTTGTTGATTGCTTTGACAGATGCCTATGATACTATAGGCATTTACTTTTCCCTGCCGACATTAACTAAATGACTTTATGACCCAGCAAAAATTCTAATTAAATCACGAGTTAATGAAAGAGTTAAGCAGGCCCCATGCTAATGCTGAAACTCCTGGACAACTCATAGATTATGTGTCATTTCAAATATTATCGGTTGAAGATCACAACATTTCCTGCCTCTAATTTCTCTTGGAATTTTTTTGTTTTGTTATTTATATTTTTCTTAGAGATAGTTTTTGTAGTTGGTATGATAAAATGCTTTGTTTTTTTTTTTTTACAGAAGAATAACTCGAGACTCATTCTAATGCTGCAGTGCAGTGAAATAACGCTCAAACTTCCTGAAGGCGGTATATGTTGTAATAAACATGATTGAAATAGGAGCGACATGTATTTGGTGTGACTTCTTTACAAAATGCACATACTGCATTCTTTATTTGCCAATTGTATTCCAAAGTTATATTCTTGGAGAGTTTGTGTCCATGAATGATTTTCAATGTCAAGACCATTGCCTTTGTTAGGAACTCTTCAGGTATTTTCTCGTTTGGGTTATTTGCCAATTTTGAGGAGGAGGAAGAATTTTGGGGTTGGTGACCTTCTTCATAATTGCCATGGTGAGTTTTTTGAAAGCTTGGTGGAAGAAAAATATGTTATAAGGGTTTTTACCTTAGAGGTTTGTGATTTTTGAAGTGTTCATGTGTTATGTATTATATATATAGGCAGATTCAAGTCAATATCAGATTTCAAATAGGATTCCTTTAATTTGTCCTTCATGAAATAGGATTTGAATCATTGCCAATTTACAAATTTGAAAATATTCTTGATTAGGAAGTAGTCTTTGTCCTTCTTGGAAGAGGATTCACAACCAAAAAAGAAAAAGGGAAGAGGATCCAAAAAATTTTCTTTTAAATAAAAAACAAATAAAAGGTCTTGGTTCCACTTTTATTAATGAATCTAGAACTATTTTTGTATATCAATCTAGAAATCTGCTAGTTACAAAATTTAGATTAGATTATTGCTATTGAAAAGTAAATAAGCCCTCTACAAGCACACAAGCTGTGTGTTGCTTATTCAAAATCAAAATCCTGGCAAGAATTTGAGTTGCAGCCTGCTGATTTATGATGTGCCTCATTAAAGCTTCAAAATTCTAATTCAGGGCAAAAAGAATTCACAGAACATGGTTGGAAATTCACAGAACAGGCACAATAGCATTGCTGATTGCATATCAAAAAAAGCCCCAAAAAGTTGCCCAAGTAAAAAAGATCAGACCGGACTGAGATGCTCCATCCCCTTGAAGTGATCAAATAAATAGTAACATACACAGGTTCATCAGATGAGACACTGCCAACATTCAACCAATACATTAATAATCAATTCAAACTCAATGTACAAATAATAATATCAATTTCTTTACCATGGTAAAAAAAAAAAGGGTGTTATTACTATTTAGTGATCTCTTCAAATTAAGTGGATGATCAATGCAGTAAAAACAGATTCATATGTACCTAATCCCAACCTGCACAGCATATATATCCACTGTGTGGAAATTAACCATATAAAAATCTAATATATAAATGTAAACACCTTGGCACCACAGATTCAACGGTTCTTATTTTCTTAATGCGCTTAATTAGTCAAAGATAGTTTTTTAGTTGAGAGCAATTTCAGTTTCTGCAAAAAGTTATAGAATTAGAGTCTTTAGTTCTCAACTGAAGTCCTTAGAATAAATACTGGCCATGAATCTAATCATTAGTTTGTTATTTAGGACTCGAGTCTTGTGTGCTATTTTTATACCTGAGGTGTACAAAAAGCATAAACTCAACTCATCTGAATAAGCCTTGGTGGCCATTATAAATTAACAGCAGACGCATGAAAAACAACACATACATACAGCATCAAATTTTGATTTGTAACATTAGGTTTGGGGCTGTAGCTAGCAAAGAAAATATGGTAACTGACTATAATATAGTAAGGGTAATTCTATATTACCACCGGTGTTTTGGATACACTTGATCTTGACCTGCTATCATAGGTCATCTGAAGGTAAAAAGGTAACCTGATGACTTGGTATTCAAGTTATATGTGGGACCTATATTTTAGTCTGAAATATCCAATCATTGTTGACCTAATTACAAAAATGACATTTTTAAAAATGAAAGGGAAAAACTGCAAAAATGCCACCAATGTTTGATGCAAAGGACAAATTAAACATTAAAGTCTAATTTGGGACGTTTACCTGCCAAATCAAGTTTTATCTATCAAATTTTCCATTCAACTAACGAACACAAAACATCTCTCAGTTAAATGGGTTATGTGGCTCTTTACCGTTTAACATTGCTATGAACACAAACTCTCTCTCTCTCTCTCTCAATATGGCCACATCAATGTCTCTCTCCTTTCCATCTCTCAGTCTTTACCCATCTCTCCATAAAAAGAACCGTCTCTCCTTCCCTACGAACAAAAACAGAACCCAAAAAAATAAAACCCAGTTCTCAGTTTTTTTTAAAAAAAAGTTATAATATAAAAGATGACGGTTGCTAGAAAAAAAGTGGATTGGATCAAAGATCCGTGGAGCCTTGAAGAAGACAATACCTTCAAAAACATCATCAGAGGAACTGGTCTTTTATAAGCTAATCAATTCCAATGAGATCGGAAAAATCATGTCGTTTACGGTGATGCAATCATCCCTCCCAAAGGTCAAATGCCGAACCATTACAGTGGAGGAGGACGAGACCATCATTCGAGCCCATGCGTACTTTGATAACAAGTGGGTTACAACTTACGATCGACCATTTAGTTAACGAGGGGGAAAAGACTTGCATCAAGATTTTATTTATTTCTTTCTTTTAATTTAAATGTATATAGTTTAAAATTAAATTAGCCATTAATGGAGAAACTTTGAATCGAATTAAAAATTTGATATTTCTATTGAGATATGTTCAAAAGAAATGAAGAGTTATGTGTTGTAAGATTGAAGCATTTAGATATCTGTTTGCTATACTTCAATGGTGGAGTTTTATCGTCATGGGTCTTCTAGTTTGTTTCCTTTTTATCATATTAATTAACTAATTAATCAATTAATTAGGTTTTGAACTATTGAACTCTTTTATGCGATAAAATGGATTTTCTCAATTACGTGAAGATGGGAATGCAATAATCTGACTATGGAGGAATTAGCAGAGAGATAGGGACTTGTGATAATTGAGAACTTCTGATAACTATGAAATTGTGGAAATCTCTAAATTACTTGATGTGGCCTTAAGAAAAAGTGGCGTGGATATAACTAATGTATTACATAGGGGCATGTGCAAGAAATAGAATATTGGAGGGGATGTATAAATTTATGAGCACAAGTTATAAGTTTTTCTTTTGTCTTCTTTTAACCTTGGCTTTAGGTAGCATGTGATGAAAATGAAGAGTTCAGATTTAAAGATTCCAATCTAATGGTGAAAAGAGTCAGTTTTATTCAATTAACCAGGTGCGCTATAGAATTAGCCATATAGTAATCATAAACATCGTTCAGTCTGTGTTCCTTTCCTTCATTAAATGAGGGCTGCATGGCATGATTCTCTAGAGACTGAGCATGCAAGTGATATTCACTACTAATTAATACCACCAGAAGCAATTTAATTGGTAAAGAAGTAGTAGTAGTTAAAACATGGAATATTTAAGTTTATACCTTCAATGATTGGAAGTAGTATGCACAAGTAAATTTGTGGACACTTTTTATGGGACAAATTAAAAAGAATAATGGACTCTTTTTATGGGACGGATGTAGTAAGTAATAAGCTCCAGAATAGCAACAAAAAAAAAGCAAAGAACTTTTATGTTGTAACCTGCTCATTTTGGACTGTGCTATTTGAATCAAATTGATCCAGATCAAATCATTAATGCATATACAAAAAGACTGATTTGTCCTCCTATTAAAATGAAATCCCAAATCATCAATGCCATAAATTAACGTAACAGTCAACACAATCGATAAACTGTCATTTCAGTTTTCAAGTAAAAATTAACTCTTCTAAATTTAAGAGCAAGTCCAACAATCCTCTTTATTTCACTCCTCAAAATATTATAAACAATACAATATTTATATATTTATCTCGAAACAATACAAGTCCAACTATGCAATTAATAATTTATTTTGACTAGCAGCTATTTCAAATTCGGAGGAGATGTCAGTTTGGATAGAAGATATACATCGGTCATTGCAGCAGTTGGTTCAAAGGGAGATGGACAATATATCTAGGCTTGTTTAATTTTGTTTATGTAGCCTTTCTTTGTTTTTTATGTCCCAAATCAAAAAAAAAAAAAAATTAGTTTGACTTGAATTTTATTGATATAAAAATATTGAAAATTTGATATAAACATGCAACACTCATACATGCCATTTATAATTAGTGAAGCTAGAGTCTGGAATATGACTAACTAAATGCAAAAATTAATTACAAATTTTATTTGAAATATAAAATTAATTTATTTAAATAATATTGATTTTTTATTTTATTAATTTAAATAATTAATATTTTAACTAAAAAATTAATAAAATATAACTTAATCATATTATACAATAGGGTATCAAATATCTATGTATAAATAGTGGCTAAATTTGTCAATATCTTCATAATCCAAAACAAAATATAAAATTCAGACACTTGAATAAAAAATTAATATTTTGATTAAAAAATTAGTAATACAATATAATTTAGTCATATCATAAGGATAATGTGCCAATTTGTACTTATAAACGATATGTTTAATTTGTTGATATCCTCACAATCCAAACTTAATTATCAAATTCTACACTTAAATAAAAAATTTAATATTTTGATTAAAAAAAATTATTAATGCGATATGAGTACCTAGCCACATCGGAACGATATGATACCGATCTCTACTTGTGAACGATAACTAAATTTGTCGATATCCCATGATCAAAACTTAATTATCAAATTCCTATACTTAGATAAAGAAAATTAATATTTTAATTAAAAAATTTATTAATACAATATAAGTACTTAGCCATATTGATCGGAATGATATAGTATTGATCGCTACTCATGAACGATATACTAAAATTGTCGATATCCTTGTGATCCAACCCTAGTTATCAAATACCTACATTTAAATAAAAAAAATTAATATTTTGAATAAAAAATTATTAATACAATAAATTACCTATCCATATGATACTGATCTCTACTCATGAACTGGTAGGTTAAATTTGTCGATATCCTCCTAATGCAACCCTAATTATCAAATTCCTACACCTAAATAAAAAAAATTAGTATTTTAATTAAAAAATTATTAATTCAATATAACTACTTAGCCATATCGGAACGATATGGTATCGATCTCTACTTATGTTGTATTAATAATTTTTTAATCAAATATTAATTTCTTTATTTAGGTGTAGAAATTTGATAATTAGGTTTCGATCATTAGGTTATCGATAAAAATAGTCTATCATTCAAAAGTAGAGATTAGTACCATATTGTTATGATATGGCTAACTACTTATATTGTATTAATAATTTTTAATTAAAATATTAATTTTTTATTTAAGTGTATTTGATAACTAGGTTTAGATCCTAAGGATATCGATAAATTTAGTCTATCGTTCATAAGTACAAATCGGTACTATATCGTTCCGATATGGTTAAGTACTTGTATTTTATTAATAATTTTTTAATTACAATATTAATTTTTTATTTAAGAGTAGGAATTTGATAATTAGGTATATGGCTCATGAGATAAATTTAGCCTATAGTTTATAAGTATAGATCGTATCATATCATTCCGATATGATTAATTACTTATATTGTATTAATAATTTTTAATCAAAGTATTAATTTTTTTATTTAAGTGTATGAATTTGATAATGAGGTTTGGATCATGACGATATTGACAAATTTAGCCTATCATTCAAAGGTAGATATCGGTACCACATCATTCCAATATGACTAAGTACTCATATTGTATTAATTATTTTTTTATTTAAGTGCAAGGATTTTATAATTAGGTTTGAATCATGAGGATGTGGAAAAATTTAGCCTATTGCTCACAAGTAGAAATTGGTACTATACC